>CAUYON010019181.1:0-22050 GCA_963573935.1 Arctocebus calabarensis | reverse complement strand
AGGCACTATCATGCCTTGAGCCAACCTTTTGCAGAAGTGCTGTGTCCTTGCCACTGGTGATTTGGGAAACAATTTTTAGTGGTAGACAGGCAAAGATTTTATTTCAATGGTTGTGTATTTATTTTTATGAATATCTTCTATTTTTGGCCAGGGATACTGATTTTCCACGTATGGTTATAATATAATATTTTATTTTAAAAACAAAATTACTGAAGTAACAAAGAAAGTCGATTTAAAAATAAATATTAGCTAAATATATACTTAATATATATAGATAAGAGGACCACAGAAAGGGCAAAAGGTGGGAGAGATATATTGCTTTACACACTAAGCCCACTCAGGACTAAATCTCATCTACTTCAGATCAGTGGCTCCCAAAAAGTGTTCCCTATTTTCTTCATAGTGGGAAAAATCTGGAGTTTTAATCAGTGGCTCCATCTGAGGGTGGTTAAGCTTTCAGGCCCTGGGCAGCAGGCCCCACGGCACTTTTCCTCATGCAGGAAGAAGTACAGGAAAGGAGATCATAAAATATATCACTTACTTTTCTTTCCACCTGAACTGCAAATTGTTCAAAGGACATGTCATTTAGGAAGAGCAATGTAAAAGTAGTAATTAGAATTTATTGTGTGTATTAGGTGCTTTGCATGTATCATTTCTATAATTCTGTTTTCTAAAAAAAAAAAAAAAGTGTTCTCGGGGAGATGAAAGTATCTATATTATCAGGTTCACGGACTACCTATACAAACCAAAGCTCTCCCTCCTCGCTCTTCTGTTCTCAAGGATCCAAATATATTTCTGTTAAATGATGGAAACAAAATTTAATGTTGTCACTCGGGTGATGTGGGCTCTGATGCCCTCTAGTGACAGAAAAATTCTTGAGTAGAAGTTTCTTAGATACTCAGCAGTTTCCACTGGATTGTTTAGGCAATCATCCTTGCTTAAGCAGAAACCAGAATGGTCAATTTGTAAAGATTAATTTTGACAACAGAGGATTTCTTATGCTGTTCATAAACTCTGGTGACCTATCAGTTCGGATCCTTTCAGTTGTACGAATCTGGCTCAAGCAAAAACTGAGAATTTATTGAGTTGGGTGAATGGGTAGTACAAGGTACAATTTCAGGACCAAACCCATCCAGCACTCAGGTGACCTACCAGGCTCACGTGATTTCCTCTCAGAGTGGCTTCTTCTCAGCATGAGTTGACTACTTAGCTCTGGAAGTGCAACAGGCAACCAAATCAGCTTTACATCTTACATTTTTTTTTTAGAGACAGAGTCTCACTTTGTCACCTCGCCTTGGTAGAGTGCCGTGGCTTCACAGCTCACAGCAACCTCCAGCTCCTGGGCTTAGGCGATTCTCCTGTCTCAGCCTCCCAAGTAACTGGGACTAAGGGCACCCACCACAACACCAGGCTATTTTTTTGTTGCAGTTCGGCCAGGGCCAGGTTTGAACCCACCACCCTCGGCATATGGGGCCAAGCGCCCTCCCTCCTGAGCCACAGGCACTGCCCCTACATTTCCATTTCAAATTCAGAGGAGAAGAAAAAGAGTTTGTGTCCTAGTGTTTCCAGTAAAGGTCCCAAGCTTTACTCCAACTGAATGTGATGCACTGATTGGCTTAGGCCAAAACAGGCTTCCTCCTCCCTTCCCACCCCAACACGTGTAGCTGTATCCCAGGATCGGTGTCAATGCCACCATGAGGGCTAATGTTGTGTGTCAACTTAGTTAAGCCATGATACCCAGATATTTGGACAGAACTATTGTAGATGGTTCTGTGAAGATAATTTTTGGATGGGATTAACATTTAAGTCAGTAAACTTTGAATAAAGAAGTTGCCTTCTACAAGGTAGGTGGGCCTTATCCAATCAGTTGAAGAAGGCCTTAAAAAACAAAGGGAGCTTCCCTGAGAGAGCAGGAATTCTGCCAGCAGATTGCCTTTGGAATCGATCTGCAACCTCAACTCTTTCTTGGATCTCCAGTATATTGGCAATGCCTCAGGCTTTGTATTTGCTGGCCTCCACATTCATGCAAGCCAATTTCTTAATATCTATCTATCTATCTATCTATCCATCCATCCATCCATCCTATTGGTTCTGTTTCTCTGGAGAACTCTAACTAAAAGAGCCAGTCACATGAAATAGTTAAGAAAAGGAGAGAGGGACTTTTCTAAGGGCATCTTACAAGTGCTGTTACCAGTAAGGAGAAGAAAAAATCTAGAAGAAACAATTGTGGATGTCCACTATAGTTGAGAATTGTTAAAAATCAACTTATTGCTGGTTATTAAAAACAATTTGGTTGACAGCAATTTTTAAAACATTAGATCCATATGGGAAAGGAACAAAAGTACTCTTGGTGATTAAAATATGTTGCTTTCTTTCCTTCTTTTTTAATCCTCCTGGATTTTTACATAGTCAGATATGTGTTTCAATTTAAATGCTATTCAGAATGTTCAGAGGCGAGGGAATCAGTGGAAGAAACAAGCTTTAATTTATATAGTATGGTTTGGATAAAATCAAGATGTCTACCTCCCACATCTGGTAGAGTGCCTGCAATTCTATCATTAACATTGTATTTCCTTGCCCTTGAAGATTTGAGGATATTTAAATAACCTTTAGACATGCCCACACTATTTTCCCCAGAACACCAGCATTCATAAGGTGTTCATTCACTAGATTCTTTAAAGGGTTTCAAACGGTTCCATAGACAAAGAAGTGCAGGGAACAGTAAAGATCATTATTTCCCTATTAGATATTCACAATGTATACATTAGTATATTATAAGCTCTGAGAAGACTTGGATTAAGAGATCTGTTTAAATTAAAGCCAGAATTTTCTAAAAATATTTGACCATGAAACACAATTCTCACAAAGCATCTATTCCCATTTCATTGAACTTGAGGGTAATAGATGTGTTTTGGGGGTGGTTGGGTAGGGACATAGAAAAAGCAAGGCCTTGTAAGCAAGAATATCTAAGCTTGATTCGTGGCTCTGCTACTTATTAAGCAACCAATTTTGCCAACATAATTTAAGCTTTTTGGCTACCATTCTTGATTTACAAAGTAAGTTTATTTATCACCCACTTTACTGGGCTAGAATGATGAGCATTAAGTAACGAAGAACCATTTGTGAAAGTTGTTGGCTCATAATTCGTGAGCAAGAGATGTTGGTTTTGTTAACTGTCCTTTCTTCCTTGTGCTCTCACTCTCTTTCCTCCTTCCATTTCTTCTTCTCTTCCCTTCCCCCTTCCTTCTTTTCATAATATTTTAAAATTTAAATGAACTTTTCATTTGAAAATCGTTTAAGATTTGTGGAAAAGTTGCAGAGATAATACAGAGAATGCCCCTTATCCAATCTCCCTAACCCACTTGCTGCTTCTTGTGTCTATCCCACCCGGCATAGCCAGGGTCTTCCTCATGGCACTAACAATCTACTGGGAGGTGACACAAAGCCAGTCAACCCCTGCAAGTGTAGTGACAGATGCAAAGCACAGCCTGATTGAAAGCACTCAGCGGGGTGACCTAACCCGGATCTGGAGCCCTGGAAAGGCCTCTGGAAGAAAATGTCTCTAATAGAAAGCCTGAAGGCAAAGGGAGGGAGAGAAATGTGTTCCTAAAGGGATGATTCTAACTGGGGAGCAGCCGGGCAGCAGAGCAGGCCTAGACAGCAGCTGATGAGGATGTCTAAGGTATACTGCACCCTACAGTTGGGTTCAGTCCAAGAACTGCTTCCACACTCAGGCTCATTAATGATGTCCTCATACAAAGTTGCCTTCTGCAAAATTCATGCAAAACTATTTAAAGAAATATCCACCTTTCCAAAATAACACTGAATTTGAACCGTGTTAACCAGAGAACTAAACAATTATAAGAATTAAAAAAAAAAAATTGGCCAGGAAATAATGAGTAACAAAGGAGAGGAAGTAATTTGTCATAAGTAGTTAACTTTGTTCTTTTATTGAGAAAACCTAAGGGGCCTTTACAAAATCCCTTGGCACAATATCTGTACCTTTTAGTATTACAAGTGTCACTTCGTACACTATTCAGGGACTCCTGTGAGCCTCTCACGTTGCAGCCACAATATGGGGCGCTGAGTCAAAGCCTAGGTCTTCCTCTGTCTCCAGCGCTTAGCTAAGGTTCTTGCGTCCTGGCGGGACTCGAGCTCTGAGCTCCAGTCTCTGTCCCAAGCCCCTCCTCGCTTTCCAGGTTGAGAAGTGCAGACGTGTTTAGAAAGTGCGGCGGGCCAGCTCCCCGGGTCCTCACCTGAGCCGATCCCGCAGCAGACCGCGGAAACGCCCCTGCAAGGGGAATGCCGGTTTGTGCAACAAACCCTGACTCTGCCCGCACCCGGCTTCCTCACCCCCAGGCGGCGCGAGCTAAGTTGCTGAATCAATGGAGCCCTCCTCACCCCCGGCGTTCCCCAGCAAGGCTTCCTCCTCCTCCCGCCGACCTCGGGGGCTTTTCGTTAGGTCGTCTCTGGTCTCTCAGAAAAGCGCCCCGCAGGTGTTCAAAGACGCTTCTGAGGAGGAAGGGAAGCGGTTTGAGAGTAACTTTGCAGGAGCGCCGGGGGCGGGCCCTAGCCGGGAACACACCCAGAGGCCAGCAGGGGCTCGAGCAGGGCCCGGGCGGAGCTGTCACTTCTGCTAGCGGGTGACCCGTCAGCTGGGAGGCGGACAGGCCCTTTCACCTCCCCAGCCATGCGGGGGGTCGGGCTCCTCCTGCTGCTGGTGAGTCCCCTCCTGCCCCTGGTGAGCCCTCTCCTGCCCGGGTGGGGACTTCTCGCTCCGCGATGCGGGGCGGGCATGGGCCGCGCTCCGGGGCTGCGGCGGTGGCGAGGGCAGGAACGCGGGGGCATCTGGACGCGGCCGGCCGGCCGGGAGCCGGCACTGGGCAGACTGGCTCCCGGGGCCTCCTAGGACGACTTCCCCGGTCTGGGTGCCCAGGAAGCCGGGGATTTGCCTTTCTTGGGTCTTGATACGAAATGACCCCGCGGGACAGACGGGGCAGCTCCCGCGCTCCGGTGAATGAGCGAAGTTGGCAAGGGGTGGGTGGAGGGGCGTGGACAGCGGGAAGGGCAACAGCCTGGGAGGCTTTGGTCGCTGGAGGGGATCCCGGCCGAAGCCCGGGATCTTCTGGACAAGTCCTCGCATGCCCAACCCACTGGGCAGCGTAGGTGCGGGTGAGTGGGCGTGTGCGCGCCGGGGCCGGGGCGGTGGGAGCATCTGCGGTCCGCGCAGCGCTCGGGGCTCCTTTGCTGACACTCCTCCGTGCGGTGGTGGTTAAACCTAAGGCTTCGGAAGGCACCTTTTCTTTCTTTGAAAAGTTATCTTGACGCTGAATGCGTCTCTGGAGGCTTGTTTACCTTCTGATTACAACACAGAAAAAGAAACTTGTTTCTCTTCCGGGAATTTTTCTCCTTAAGACCGTAAGTCACTGCCTCAGTGGTTAAATTTTGTTTTGCTTTCCAGCCCTTCTCTCTCGCTTCACCCTTTCTTAGTTTGCACACCCACGGTAGTTTCTGCTTGGCCTCCCTGCTCCGGTAGGTGGTTAACCGTCCCCAGAGCGAGCGAGGCTGGCGCCTGCGCCTGGCCTAAAAACTTGAGCAGCCTCTTTTGCAGAGTCCCTGGCTCAAACGCCAGCTTGGTGAGGGCTCCTCGAAGGGACTAGGATCCAAGAGGCTCGGTGGGAGTTCTGAAGCCTCGGACAGTCCAGGGATTTTTATTTTATTGGGTCCCAGCAGAGTACCAGGCACACAGATAGGAGCGTTTGCAGATATGATGTCAGTCTTTTCTCACAGCAAGATGCCCGCAGCCCCTGCAGTGAGGAAGATGTTCTCATCTCCAGTTTATAGATGGCGAAATGGGGCTCAGAGAGCTTAAGTAATAAACCTGAGATGGCACAGCTAGTATGTGGGGTTGAACTCAGATTTAATTCCAAAGCTCAGTCTGTTTGCTGAGTGCATCTGATTTTTAGATTGCACCAAGAGCAAAATTAAAAAGCGGTGATGTCTGGAACCATCTTATAATTAAAATGACAAAGGTGCAGTATTTGGGCTCCTTCAGAAACATCCATGGAAAGAATTTAATATTCAAAATTAAAAAAGAAATTGAGAGACCGTTTACACAAACCTCAGACCACACTCCTTTTCCCTTTGTTATTAACCACTGCACTATTACAGTGTTGGTTGCTTTTGAAAATCTCTTTTAGTTCTTGGACAGCAGTATTGCCAAAGAAAACAGAATTGTGAAAGCCTGGAGCTAGGTTTACATTTTGCACAATAGCATCTTTACCAGAGGCTGATGTATATTAAAGCACCAAGGAAGCTGCATTTCTGAATGTACACACAGGCACACATACACATTTACTTAGGTACACATGTTATTATAATATCTATAACATAAATTAAGTATAATTGATTATATTTATATGTGATACGGGGCCTAGGAAATTAGGGTTTATTAAGTAAAATTTATAAATACAAATGAGTTAAATTTCAAAAACCAGATGTAACTCTATCATCTATTTATTCACTGTTTACATTTTGTAGTATATCTTCGATTTTTTTCTCTTCTAATATGATCCTTCAAATTTAGTTATATGGAACCTTGCTTTATGCCGGAGTAGCATAACATCATGCCTTTGTTCTTGAAGTAGTTTTCACACTGTTGTGTTACGTTGTGTGTCTCTCCAGAAAATGCTTGCTTTCCATGCCTTCACACTAAGAAATGCTACCTTACTAGTAGCAGTAAGTAAAATAAATAGGCCCGGAGCGGTGGCCCAAGCCTGTAATCCCAGCACTCTGAGAGTCCAAGGCAGGCGGATAGCCTGAGCCAGAGCGAGACCCAGTCTCCAAAAATTGCTGGGTGTTGTGGATGGTGCCTGCAGTCCCAGCTACTTGGGAGGCTGAGGCAAGAGACTCTCTTAAGCCCAAGAATTTGAGGTTGCTGTGAGCTGTGATGCTATGGCACTCTACTGAGGGAGACAAGGTGAGACTCTGTCTAAAATAAGTAAATAATAAAATAAAATTAAGAAAATGGAGGAGGTGAAGTGCTAATTAGTTGGAACACAGAAGCAAATTTTGTTTAATTATATTTATGGTCTGGAGGTATATGGTGGGAGGTGCTTTCTTCCTGTTATGTTTTTTTCTTCTGCTTTTTCTCTCTCTTTTCCTAGTGCTCTGTCTCTGATACTGCCTACAGTCAGCCAATCTACCCATCTTCATCTTTTTGCTTCTCTTTTCTTCTCTCTACCCTCTTGGAGTTAGGTTTTCCTCCTCTATTTCTAGGTATTTTTTCCACGGGTGCCTACAACAAATAAGTTTGAAATCCCAAAACATTCATAAATTTCTCAAGGAGACAGATAAAGAGTCAAACTTACTTCCAAATTTGTTAGAGCAATAACTGTGGGTATTTTTTTTTTTTTATTGGTTTTAGAAACCTTGTAGGTTTTCAGCACATTGGCCGGGCAATCAGTAGGCAGCCAGTTTCCTATCTTTAACACGTCTTAGAACAATTATCTTAGAATTATGGTCGAAGGAAATGATTTTATTTGGAAAATAAACCAGTGTATTTACCAGTAACCACACGGAATAGTTTTGGGAAGAAAATAAAGAATAATTATTTAATTTGTAATTAAATAATTTTTCTTAGACCAACCCAAGAAATATCAAATGGGCTATTTCTCTTTGATTTTGAATGGGATTTAAATCACAAGGACTGGAAAAGTCTTGTGACTACAATAAAATTATGAAATATAAATTAAAGGACCAGGATAGAAAAGCATAAATTTACAACCGATGGCAAAATTGAGAAGCAAAAATTAAATTGATGTATGCAGACCATCAGGAGCCTGGCTACTGGCTGTAGTTAGACAAATGAAACTCCTCTAACATCTGTGCCGGACGTACAATGACTATCCTTAGCAGCAAATTAGAATTTCATTTGGAAAAAGAAATTTTATTTCTGCACTGAACTTAGAGGGGGAAAATGATGAAACAGAGACAAAGAGGAAGTGGGATTCACATGTCCTCTCCAAGGAAGCTCTTTGGGGCACGGGACAAGTGATTTACTTCTAAATATCTTACAGTGATAGTGTCAGAATTTGAAAGGAATCTCTGTGAAGGCTATTAAAATGCTTTAGAGAAGCCAGATCACCACAGCACAACTGCCAGTTGGAGTGAACAACTTGTTTTCTAAGAGATGGCCTGAAACCTGAATAAGGAAATTCCCCCCTTGAAAACCCCGGGTAAGTTAAGTGCTTTTGGTGAATTATCCTGGGTGCCAAAAGTCCCCTAATGAGCACATGTTTTGTAATGAGTACTAAGGAAAGACTACTCACTTACAATGAAAAATAATGAAGGAACATAATTTAAGAGTTGAAATTGATAAAAAGCAACTTGAAACCAAATTTAGGACATTCAATCTATACCTTTCTTCCTTTAAAATAGGTAAACATAGAAAAATTGGCCACATGATATGAAACAAAAAGCAAATATTGAAAAAGGAAATTTATTCTTTATCTCACTACCCAAATATAAGCAATTTTGATTTTACTTATATTCTGCTAGTCATGTCTGCATATGTACATAATTGCAAATTTGATTTGTGCTATTTATATTTTGCTTTTTGTCTCTGCATGTACACAAATCTTTTTCTATTTTTACATAATTTTTATCAGATGCATTATACAGAGGATATTAAGTGAGCTGAGATTACTATAATTGTTATCATTTACTATTTTATTTATTACTTATCTTTTTATTGTTATAAAGAAAACATTTCTTAATTGTAGTGGGATATATTATATATGTGTGTATATACATGACTTTTTCTTATTCATAAAGAATTATTTACAGAACCATTGTAACTTCCTCGGTATATAGTTTTGTATCTTTTGTGTGTATAAATACATATATATATTCATAAAAGTGGGAAAATTACATTCAATTAACCATCTAATTAGTCTTGTTCATTTTCTGGAAAACCCTTTCTTTTGAAACAAAAGATACTGCTTTTAATATAATTGAAATTCTAACACCAATTAAGTATCTCCAATTCAGTCTCAAGTAGGAAGAAAACATTCTGTCCCCTTGCCTACCTTTGTTTCCTTGAAGTGACAGCATGAATAGTAAAGTGCAAGTGAGAAAGAAGTTGATCATTGTAGGATTGTTTGCCTTTGCCTTCCCAGAAGAAATAAGCTTGTTCACCCCTTTGTTCACAATTGCTTTCTCAATTTGAAATGAACGGTTTGGCAACCCAGTCACCCTCATCTATGGGCATATAGAAACACCCATCACAGTTATGAAGGCCAAACAGCTACACTGGACAACCGGCTAGAGTTTCATGGAGTGGAAATGATAATGAATTTAGGATGAGGTTATGCCTTCAGAGCAAGGCCAGCCTTGTAACCTAGTAAATCAGACTACAAATTCAAACGTACTCAGCAAGGTGAGCAAGCTTACTGTGGATTGTATTGAACTATAAACTGGGACAAACTTGTAAAATTAGAATCAATTTGCCATTGGATTCATTGTTTACAGGCTGTCCTTCAGTCAAGTCATGGGGCACTATGTATTCATTCACTCTGTATCCTCTGAGGCTATAACATTTAAGGTGTGAGAAATGATAATATTTTGAATCTCTTAAGAAGAGACCTTGAAAAAGAGAAAGAGAAAACAAACTCTATAGCAAGTGGGTGAAGGCTTTGGCTTTTAGCAATCCTCACAAAAGGATCATTGGTCCTAATAAACTTTTTTTTTTTTGGCAGGGCTGGGTTTGAACCCACCACCTCTGGCATTTGGGGCCGGTGCCTTACTGCTTCGAGCCACAGGCGCTGCCCAATAAACTTTTTTCACATGAATGTCTATAAAGATTTAGGCCTGATTTTGAAAATTCGGCCTCTTCTCACAGGAAGACAGACTACCACACGATCTCACTTGTATGTGGAATTTTAAAAAGTTATACAGTCAGGAAAGTAAATAGAATAGTGGTTGGTAGCAGGCAGGGGAAAGAATGGAAGAATTTGGGGAGATGTTGGTCAAAGGATACACAATTTTTTAGACAGGGGTATAGTAAGTTCAAGAGTTCTATCGTACAGCATGACTGTGTTAATAATGTGCTGTATACCCGGAAATGGCTAAGAGAGCAGATTTTAACTGTTTTCACCACACACACAAATAAAAGGTATTTGATGTTAGTAGCTCAAAGTAGCCATTCCAAAACATGAATATATTTCCAAACATAGTGTTGTACACCATAACATCATAAATATATACAATTTTTATTTGTTAAATTAAAAATGAATACAAGAGAAGAATCTGATATTAACAAAAAAAACATGTAATGCAGATAGGCATTTATTTATTTTTAGTGTTGGGGGATTTTGATTTCACTTGAAAAATAGAAGGTTTGGGCACACATTCCCTGTGGCCCCTGTTCCCCTGGAGCTCATTGATGACTGCTGCTTAGATCCGGGCAGGGCTCTCCTGTTGACAAGCCTCTCCCTGCCTTTACTTTCGGTTGTTTCTGGTGTCTGTTTGCCTCCCATGGTGCCTATGTGGCCCCTTTGGGTATTTAAGGGCTCTGGGGCCCTTCATAGCCCTCACATTATACCCATGCCCTCCACCAAAGATGACTTCTTTTCAGGCTTATTTTTGGAAGGGTCATTATTTCTTCCTGACAAATCACACTCTGATTTGCAAGTGCAGAACACAGGTGCTTTTAGTCTGTAAAACTGTTCTTCTCACATGTAAAGGGAGTAATTTGCTGACTTGCAGATTTTGCTTCCTCTCAGCCAGTTCTCCACCTGTAGCAACATCAAACTCACCAAAGGTATCGTTAAAAATGAGCAGGAGAAGGGCCCCGTGCTCACAGATCCAGAGTCTTTCCTTAGGTTTATGTTGGAGCCTAGGCACTTTTTCCGGCAATGTATCACTACACGGTTCTGATATCAGTCAGGGTTTTGAGAACTATTTTTCTAACTGTAGTACAAAACTCAAAATCCAATCCCAGACAGAAACTCCTAGACACCTTCATTTTATTTTTGCTATTGCTAATCATTCGTGGATCTAACCAGTCACAACTTCTGCCCCTAGTACTTTTCTCCTGGACGTTCCAGAAAGTGGCCTAAGAATCAAGGAAGACACCCCTGGGATAATATTAGCTTGTGTATGTTTATTTACACATTAAAAAAAATTAATGGAATCTCCCTTATCTCTTTTCATGTACAAAATTTCATTTTAATTTTATTTCATGTTTTTGATAAGGTCATAGTCTAAAACGACATTAGTCATTATTTTTTACACAAATCTATTACAGATGCATTATCTTACTGGAGATGATGAATTATTAATTTTTTTCTGTAATTTCTTTTTCCTCAAGGGTTGATAAGTAACTGGGCATCTAATAAAGGAGCAAGGAGAATTAGTGACTGGAACTTCATTACTTGCTACCTTTTTGTCCTCAGCAATGAAGGATGCACACAGCCTAGCGGGCCTCACGAGTCTGGGAAGAAGTAATTCCAGCTTGTTTAGGCACCTGAAGATTTCAGGTCTAAAGACCTGGGGAAATTTCTTGTCTGTTTAGTTCAGTGATCATTCAGAGATGGGACACTCCTGAGGGATCTCACGTTCGTAGGTACCACTGATATCTCTCAAACCAAGAATCTGAGGGAATCAAGAAGCTATGGGCCTTATATTAAATTCTTAGGAGCTGCTGACTGGGTAGTTTAAATGACAGGAATTTATTTTCTCCCATTTCTGGAGGCTAGAAGTCTGGGATCCAGGCGCCAGCAAGGGAAGGGTCTGTTCCAGGCCTCTCTTCTTGGCTTGTAAACTTCCTATTTCTCTTGTGCCTCATAGCATTTTCCTGTGTGTGCATCTAAATTTCCTCTTGTTAAAAGGTTATCAGTCATACTGAATTGGGATTCATCCTCCTACTGACTTCATTTCCAACCCAATCCTCTGTAAGATCCTATCTCCAAATACAGTCACATACAGGGGAGGTTAAGACATATGAACTTGGGGGGGGGAAGAGTACACAATTTGGCCCCTAACTGTCCTGAATCTCCTGCACTTAGATGCATGGCCGTGGGCCCGTCCCTTCACTAGTTGGAAGCATAGCTGCCTCTATCAGATAAGGGATTTGGGTCTGTATAAAGTCCTGCTCTAAGAATATAAATACAATGAAACACTAACTTTCATTTTAAGTGTTAAGGCTCTTAGGAATTAGTTAGATGGGGCTTAGCTGGTGTCAAGACTGGTATCAATACCATCTTCCCCTCCCCACTTTCTGTTTTGTTTGTTTTTTTTTTTTTGGCCGGGGCACTTTCTGTTTTTACAAGTGCTTCTGTGCCTCCTGTTAACGTCTTAGCTGAATTCTGAAAGATCTCTGTGGTGGACAGGAGGGGACACTCTTTTCTCTAGAATCCCAGAATGCACCTATGTTCATCGGGCTATTTGAAATTCAGAGCCAGCGGTTAAACTGTCCATATTGTTTCTGGGAGCTGTGATGCCACAGTAAACTCTACCCAAGGCAACAGCTTAAGGCTCTGTCTAAAAAAAAAGGAAAGAAAGAAAGAAAGGAAGGAAGGAAGGAAGGAAGGAAGGAAGGAAGGAAGGAAGGAAGGAAGGAATTTGAAATATCTAATTTTCAAATTATTCTTTTGACATGCATTTCTTAATGACTTTTAAAATATTTTATTTTATTAAATTTGCATTTAAGGTTAATATTGTACTTTTATAATAAACTTTTAAACACACCTGGTTCATGTGTCAAATAATATTCCTGATAATTTAAGACAGACTTCCCCAAACTTATATGTAGAAGTGTCTTTTTCTTACCAAAGTACTCGATGGGTGCCTAAACAATATTATTATATTTTGTTCCAGTTTATAAGCCACTCAAGAAAATCAGCCCATATCCTCTTTAGAGATATAAAATAGACAAGATTCTGAGAAATATAAGGGCTATCTGGAAAATTATCCAGGCATGTAATATGAAAAATAGTAGTACCAATGGCTGAATACTATCCAGACAGCCCCTGTGTATCTGTTTATTCATAATTCTGTAACTACATAATGAAATCGTAATTATGAGATACTTTTTGTTTATCTTTTTGTTTCATTGGCAGCTAGCAACCCAAGTGTTATATTTTGGACATAGGAATCTTCAGGGACTGTTTAATAAAATATACTTTTTTTTTTTTGAGACAGAGTCTCACTATGTCACCCTTAGTAGAGTGCTGTGGTGTCACAGCTCACAGCAACCTCAAACTCTTGGGCTTAAGAAATTCTCTTGCCTCAGCCTCCCAAGTAGCTGGACTACAGGCGCCTGCCACAACACCCGGCTATTTTTATTGCAGTTGCCATTGTTGTTTTAGCAGGCCTGGGCTGGGTTCAAACCCACTGGCCTCGATGCATGTGGCACCAAGCCAAAATATACTTCTGTACTAAGTATTGTTTAAGAAAAATAATTCAAGATTTCAGCAGAGCCTGATCTTAATGCAAGCCATAGTTATCGGTTTGTGATGACTTGTATGACTGAACTTTCAACTTCATAAAGTAAAATGTTCCCTTTGGCATGACACATTTTTTGTCTAATCATTTTACTTCAAAAATGAAACAGATTTCTCTTCATTATCAAATAACATTGCTCTTATGAGTGGGAATATACTTAGTCTCAGTTGAAGAAAGGAAAATAAAATAGCCTTGATTCTATTAGCTTAAGAGAATATCTCCAGTCAAATATAAGTTAATCTTTATGATGTTTGATTTAATAAAAATGTAAGACTGCCAACAAGGGCAACCCTCCCCCCCCAAATTTATATGAAGGATTTAATGCTAATAATCTAAATATTTAAAATGTTTTCCACCTTTCAAATGCTAGGTAGTTTGCTATTCTAGATTCACCATTATTATCCAGATTTTCTTATCTTATTGAAAAAGAATATTGTGAATGATAAATCAATATAGATCTTTAAGGTTTACATACTCCTAAGATTTTCCCTATTAGCTTTTTTATTCTCCAATGAAAACATATGTGCATTGTAAACAAAGAAGATGAGTTAAGCAAAATGAAGACAAAAAAGTCACTCATAGTCTTGACAACTAGAAATAAACATTATTTCTATTTAATTTTGATGTGTTAGAAGAAAATAACTTGCTGAACCATTTCTTTTTCTGAAAATGTTTTTTCTTTTATTCCTTTTCCTTCTACTTTCTTCTGCTAAGGTCTAATCATCTGGACCACAATTATTCCCCCTCATCGAGAGGGCAGTTTTTGTCTGCAGTAGCTGAGCACAATGGTCATATTGAAGAAACTTTCTTGTGGGCTCTGATAAGAAGTAAAACCTTCTTCACCAGGATTACCGCAGAGCTTGCTGCCTCATTATGTCACAAGAAAGCAATTTGCAGTTTGATACCTGGTGCTCAGTATTGAGCAATCTCACTGGCTGTTCTAGGCATCTGTTTACTCATTCTTGCCATGCTGAGGGCTTCCATTTCTCACCGCCCAATGTTCTTTTTTTTTTTTTTCTGCTTTTTAAAAATCTTTTCCTGTTTGTTTTGAACCACAATAAGAATAGGGAAAAAAAAAGGTGTCTTTCTGTTTTTTTTTTTTTTTTTTTAAACTTCTTTTTCAAGTCCTAGCTCTTTTCACAGGGCCAATTGCCACACTGACTTTTTGGACTAATTCCAAAAGGGAGCCTCAGTTTCTGCCAGGCCTTGTTTTTAATTCAGTCACCAAGTTATTAATCTATTTATAACTGCCACGTTGGATCACCAGGGCTGACCGTCCCTCAAGGGCTGAACATCCATGGGAAATCCTGAGACTGGGGTGCGTGAGGGCAGAGGTCATGTTCTGGGTTTGGTCATTCTTGCATCATTTCTTCTATTCCATAGCCTGGGAGGTCACAAAAAGTGATTCTTCACTGACGATGTGGACCACGAATCAATATCTAGTTGTTCTTTTAGTTTCTCATCATCTCATTCAAGGAACAAACTCTCATGTGTCCCTATTTTTGCGAGGTTCAGGGGAATCAAACACAAAGATTCCAGTGTAGGATGAGTTTCCCTTCCTAAATATTTTTCTGTGTATCCCAGATCCTTCACCCCTGGGAGAGGCTGCACTCCTGGTCATGTCCATTCTCAGAAATTCAATGCCCAAACTGGAGGGAGGGAAATGCAAATTCAGCTCTTCCCCAAGCTTCAGGGCTGGCAAATTCCATCTTCTATACCAGCCAGAGCCTTGCTACAGTTTTCCCAGACTAAAGGGCTTGGGGCTGACTTCTGGTTCTCAGAGAAATCCTGCCAAACACCTCCCTTTCCCCCAACATCCTTTTGTTTTGAAGGTTTATTATATGTATAATTAACACACAGTCTTTTTGCCAACAATTGTCCAAAAACAAATCAAGTTGTTTACATGCCCAGATGGAATCAAAGTAATTAGGAAACTATTTTACAAATCCACAACATAGCCCAGATTTGGACCAAAAGTCCTGGGTCTGAGTCCCTCTTAGCCACTCTTAATTGTAGGTTAATGATGTCTCACGTTCTGTGGTGCTTCCCTGGGTACTTGGTCATTTAAACCAAGAAATGTGGACCTGCTTATAGTAATGTCTCCTAAATATTGGGTGAAATTAGCATGCCAAGGAGGAGAGGTTGCTGTACCAATAGGGGACACACACACACACACACACACGGGGATATTAATCTTGGGTAGCAGAACTGGGATTCAAACCACAGTCATCTTGAAATTTATTTTTCCTATTGTACTATGCTACCCCTCACTGGAACTTTAATAGTCCCCCTCATCAGACTCTTACTTATTATGTGCCAGGAACTGTGCTAAGAGCTTGCATTGTTCCATTTAATTATCACAACAAACCTATAGGAAGAGGTTGTTTCTACTTTATAGATATAGAAAATGAGATTTGAGGGATGGAAGTGATTTTACCCACAAACACAGGGCAGTAGGTGGGAGCCAGTACTCATGTTTGAGCAGAGCCCAGGATGCTACTATCCATGACATTGTGAAGTCTGAACTGCCATCTAGGTGATCTGCTCCTTTCTTGGAGATAAATCAGCAAGCCCCACACTGACTTTGCCCGCGCAACACAGATACCACCATTGGGGGTGGGTTCCTCCTGCTTACTGCATTGCTCAGTTGAGAAATCAATAAAATTCTCTTCGTGCTTTTCTTCGACAGGTACTTACTTCTATTGCTGGATTATTGTCCAAACGTGTTAATGCCCAAGTAACTAAAATCAACGCTGAGAAGTTGGAATTGAGGATCAGTGATGCTCAGGACTCGGAAGGCCTGCATCCCAGGACCCAATTCTGCAGCCAGACCTGTCCCGCTGGTATTTTATACAAAACATTCAGAGATTAGAATGAAAATCAGACTAAAGAGGGGTATATAGTAAAAATGAATACAATAATAAGGGGCCAGGCGAGGTGGCTCATGCCTGTAATCCCAGCACTCTGGGAGGCCGAGGCAAGTGGGTTGCCTGAGCTCATGGGTTCAAGACCAGCCTGAGCAAGAGTGAGACCCCTGCCTCTAAAATTAGCCTGCTGTAGTGGGGGGCACCCATAGTCCCAGCTACTCAGGAGGCTGAGGCAAGAGAATTGCTTGAACCCAAGAGTTTGAGGTTGCTGTGAGGTATGATGCCATGACACTCTACCAAGGGTGACAAAGTGACACTCTGTCTCAAAAGAAAGAATAATAATAATGAATACAATAAGTTTACATCTTTTGGTTCTACTGCATTATATAGCATAACTGGGAGAAAAAAAAACTATACAATGTTTTTCTAAGACCAGTTTTATTCGTTTCTATCACACTTACTTGTTGTGGTTATATACAAGTATAATTTACGAATGACACACACAATCCATTTTTTTCAAGAGCAAGAAGAGGCTCAATTAAAGGCCTAAAGGCTTATCGTGTCAAAGGAGATTAGTACCTATCAAAATCCTAAATAGTAGAACTCTGAAAGCAAAGGACTTACGTTCTTACAGGACATGTCTCAGCACTTCCCTTCAATCAAAAGGTCTCTAAGAAACTCATTTTTCCTAGCACTGAAGCCTGCAAAGTGTATTTGCATTTTTTCAGCTGAATAACTAGGTGAAGCCGAAGAGCAACGGACAGAAACCAACAATTTTTAAAAGATCAGTACTTTGCATTGCAAACAAATTTCGGATCAGAAATCTTTCAAACATTAGCTTTTGGTTAGAAGCTAAGCAAAATGCAGTTTTGCAAACTTTTTTTCAAATTGGAGCAGAGTTGATATAGATCTCAGCCAACTGCAATGTGGTATAAAATAGGAAGGTAAAGGAAAACAGCCACACGGGTTCATGGTAAAGAATAACAGAAGCCAAAAGCACCACAGTCGGTGTCACGGTTGGCCTCCCAGGCTTCCAGCCTTCAGGCTACAAAAGGGTGGGGATCCTATTTTTTGGAAAGATTCTACCAGTCTCCCTTTGCCTCCCACCCAGACTTTAATAACCTTTATGGAAAAATCTCCCTTCTAACTCAGCCTGTTTTTACTTAAACCCACTCGCATTTTCCTCTTTTTCAAATTGGAATAAAGAATAGCTTCCTGGCTTTATTATAACTTGCTCAACACTATGAATTTGGACTCTGAGTTGAAATCTTTACTTGTAATTTTAAAACCTAAAATGAAAATTAAAATCAAGGTAATATGCTTTGCACATCAAGCTATCAAGAATTTTTGTCTATTGCTGTTTGGTTTTGATTGGTTTCATTCTCATTTAAGAAGTGATCTCGGCTCTGGTGAATTTGCTTGTGAGATAAGGATTCTCACAGACCATTATTGGAGTGTCAAATTTTAAAGAAAAAAATTTGGATATGTGGGTCAAAAACCTAAAAATGTTTATACTTAATGAGATCGTGATGGATATATAAGAAAATGTTTTTCATTGTGATACCCAATAACATGGGATTGCTTAAGTAAATTTTGGAATATTTAGAGGTTGTAATATTATGTATCAATTAAAGTCATGCTTTCTGATCTATGTAGTCCTCGAGTATATAAATTTCCTTAAGTGACTGCCCACTGATCTGCTGGCTGGATTAACCGATTCTCTTTTCTTCCTCTCTAAATATTCTTGATGGCATCCAATCATGTTAACCACTTGTCTCACTTCCATTCCTTCTTGTAGAATTTTAGGTTTATCAATATTCAAGTTGCTTCTAAATCTGTTTATGGTCATTGGTATCATGATATTAATCTGTAACTTAATTAAATATTATATGTAAATTAATGAAATACAAATACAGAGAAAAGACAGACTTTATTTCTGTGAAAACTAAACTTCATTTCTATGAAGACCTTTGAGAGATACTGTGTTTTGCTTTATCAAAAAAGAATGCTATGAGGTTATAAAGGAAATCACTCACCTTGGAAACACAGCATAAATTCTCTTTGCTCTACATGTGAGTAAAGCATAGTAGAGTTTGTCTAGTTTTTTAAAATTAGTTATACCAACTAATAAAATTAGTTATACCATTAATAACATCACAGTATTGTTTTTCTCATATACTTCCCTTTGTATTTTCCACGTCTTCCCTCTATCCTCTTCCTCTAATCTAGTTTTCACCGCTTGACAGCATGTATTTCTTTGCACATTGTCCGTGGGTAGCCGGAGGAGGTGAAGTCTTTGAAGGTCAAGTCATTGCACAATCTCTAACTCCTAGAGAGTACCTAGCACACAGTAGGCATTTAATAAACACTTGTTCAATAAATGAATTTTTCCAGGGAATGCATCTGTTGTATAATGCTTAGTAATACCAATACAGTGACTCATTTTCTTTTTAGAGTAAATTAAGGCAAACATAAATATTATTTAAAATTGTTTGTATTAAAATAACAGGCCTGATAATAATTTTTTTTATAAATATGTTCTTGATTTTGTGCAGTTCCCTCTTGAAGGAAGAGTAGCGGGAACTGCACATTCTCCCTTGGCAGGCCATATGCAGTTCTGACAGCAATTCAAGAGAAGTATCATACTCTCTCCGCCATGGGCAGAATGAAATTTACACTTAGAAAAAAATAACACTTTGTTAAAGATTTGAAAACGAATGAGATTTTATCAAGGTCCTTAGAATTTCAAGTGTTCTTTTTCTTAAACTACACAATTTCTTGTCAGCATCTGTGCACTTTGGAAAATAACATGAGAAGTCAGAGCAAGGGGTGTTAGTTTCGTAATCGTGGTGGCCAGTGACAGCTATCTACACCATGAACATACACCTACCAACCTCTTCCCTTTCTCCAAAGAAGTGAGTTGGTAAAAGCATTTTTCCAGTGCATTTGGTCATTTTGACCTTCCCCTTTTTTGTATGCTCCTTGTATCAATCATCCTATTTCTATAGGCACATTCCTTCACTCACTCTTTTGGTGTTTGCTTTGGGAGACTTTCTGGCTCTTGGCAGGGTTTTTTTTATAATAATCTGCTCCCTGGCTGTATTTATATATCATTAACTAAAGCACCTTGCCCTATACATCTCCCGCCCCCTCATTTGAGGAGTGTTTTACTGTCATCTCTCCATGCTTCCCACATTGTTGCCTGGTCACCTCCTCTTCAAATGCGTTCCCTTTTCTTTCTTGGCCAGGTGAACGGAAAGCTACTGAGTGCACAAAGGATGGGCCTGAACCAGAGTGTGTGCCATGCCAAGAAGGGAAGGAGTACACGGAGGAGAAACATTATTCTTCTAAGTGCAGGAGATGTAGACTCTGTGATGAAGGACATGGTAAGAGTCTTAAAAAAACAATCAAAAAAGACCAATCTTGGGTGGCGCCTGTGGCTCAGTGGGTAGGGCGCCGGCCCCATATACTGAGGGTGGCAGATTCAAACCCAGCCTTGACCAAAAACTGCAAAAAAGAAAAAAAAAAGAAAAGTAAAAGACCAATCTGGACACTCCCTGTTGAATCATTTATAACACAGTTTGAAATTGGGACCTGCTCAGGTGCTGTGATGAGGGAAAGGACCAGGCTGACTAGGGTCAAGCAGGCCCAGATGCTGAGCTAGACATTTATGAGTCAAGTCTGGGCAGTTCTTAAAGATGTAGGAGAAGGACTAAATATGAACCCTGGGAACGAGCTTCATCAGCTCCAATGAAATGGCTGGAAATTATGTTTTTTATGGCCTTGACTTACACTTGTATGATGGCTCTTGTTCATGGCCGGCAGAAGCTCAGAGACTTGCATATACAAGGACAGAGAAACCCCGGGGTTGGGTGGGATGCTCCCTCATCTTGAGAGATTTGGATTGTTCTGTTAATTCTAGATGGGGAATTGAATTTTCATGGATATATCAATCTATTCTGAGGGCACAGAATAAAATACAGTAGAATCTCCAGAATTGACCTTCTGTCTACATTGACCACCTCCTAAAATTGATCTAAATTTTCTTAGAGCAGACCACAGTGCAGCAGGCCTACTTCCTTATGTGGACCTGTCTGTTACAGCCCCTTGGGCGGTCAACTTGCAGAACTTTTACTATATAACAGATGTCCTTCTAGTTTTGTTTGAGACATAAAGCTTTTCTTGCTTCTATTCAGGTTCTAAAGTAATGTTTCTCAACTTTGGCTATGCATTAGAGTTGCCTAAGAGCTATGAAAAAAGCCAATGGTTCCCACCTCAGGGGAAGTAAATTGGAATCTCTTGAGTGAGGGCCTTGGCACTGGTCTGATTGAGTAAGTCTAGGGGAGAGCCTACCTTCTGCCTTTCTAACAAGCTCCAGGTGAAGCCAGTGCCACTGGTCCACAGGCCATATTTTGATAGATAGGCTCTAGGCTCAAGGTCCAGGGAAGCCATCTAAATAAGGGTGGGGTACATCTCAGTTGCCGGATTGCTCTGTCCACTTAAAATCTGCTAAATGGTTGTTGGCAGTTTCAACCTGGGGTCCCCTGTTTTGCATTCAAACACCACCTGTATTACTAAAGGTATGATGGTGTGACTGTTCCTGTGAGCAGTGGATTTCAAAAATCCATGTATTTCCTGCCCATTGTTTTCACAGCTCATTTATAACTAGCTGCTGCAATTAAGAGTTTTCAAACTGGTTTTCTAGGCTTAGAAGTGGAAATAAACTGCAGTCGGACCCAGAATACCAAGTGCAGATGTAAATCGAACTTTTTCTGTAATTCTTCTATTTGTGAACACTGCGACCCTTGCACCAAGTAAGTTTTAGTTTTTCTCTGACTAAAAACTCTGGGTATACTTTTCGGCCATTAAAAAAAGACAGAGACTTTACACCTTTTGTATTAACCTGGATGGAGGTGGAACACGATCTTCTTAGTAAAGCATCACAAGAATGGAGAAGCAAGAATCCTATGTCCTCAATTCTGATATGAGGACAATGAGTGACCTAGTACTTGGTGCAGGTGGGGAAGGGGAGAGCAGAGAGAGGGAAGAAGGGAGGGTATGGAGGGTCACAGTGTGTGACACACCTTTTGGGGGCAGGACACAATTATAAGAGGGACTTTACCTAATAAATGCAATCAGTGTAACCTGGCTCTTTGTACCCTCAATGAATCCCCAACAATAAATAAAGGAATAAATATATATATGTATATTTTAAAAAAATCCCACTGGGTATAAACTATGAGAGATACTGTCTTCTAGGGGGAAGCAACACTGACTGAGAGTCAAGAATTACCACTTGAGTCTTGCTTTGCCTCCAGTCAGCTAGTGACCATTTGCTCAATTAAATTTTGTTGAACACCAAACATTTATTGAATACTTCCGGTGCACACAACGCTGTCTGGCTGCTTGAGTTAATGACGTGAGTGATTGTTAATGCAATCTAGAAACATATTCCTGGTGTCAAGGTATCAGTCTAGAGGAATGTCAAAAAAAGCAGTGCTGGGCGGCTCCTGTGGCTCAGCGAGTAGGGCGCCGGCCCCATATATCGAAGGTGGCGGGTTCAAGCCCGGCCTCGGCCGAACTGCAAAACAAACAAAAAAAATAGCCGGGCGCTGTGGCGGGCGCCTGTAGTCCCAGCTACTCGGGAGGCTGAGGCAAGAGAATCGCTTAAGCCCAA
>CAUYON010019180.1:0-15101 GCA_963573935.1 Arctocebus calabarensis | reverse complement strand
CATTCCCACCAACAATGTAAAAGTGTTCCCTTTTCTCCACATCCACGCCAACATCTCTGGTTTTGGGATTTTGCCATGTGGGCTAATATAACAGGAGTTAGATGATATCTCAAAGTAGTTTTGATTTGCATTTCTCTGATGATTAAAGATGATAAGCATTTTTTCATATGTCTGTAGGCTGTGCACCTGTCTTCTTTAGAGAAGTTTCTCTTTAAGTCCTTTGCCCACCCTTTGATGGGATCACTTGTCCTTTTGTTGCTAATATGTTTGAGTTCTCTGTATATTCTGGTTATTATACTTTTGTCTGAGGCATAAATTGCAAATATTTTCTCCCATTCTGAGGGCTGTCTGCTTGCTATACTTACTGTGTTATTAGCAGTGCAGAAGCTTTTTACTTTGATCTGGTCCCTGTAGTGTATTTTTGATACTGTTTCAATTGCCTGGGGCGTCCACCTCATAAAAAATTCATGCAGGCTGATTCCTTCAAGAGTTTTCCCTGCACTTTCTTCTAATATTTTTATAGTTTCATGTCTTAAGTTTAAATCTGTGATCCAGTGAGAGTCTATCTTAGTTAATGGTGAAAGGTGTTGGCCCAGTTTCAGTCTTCTACAGGTCACCAGCCAGTTCACCCAGTACCATTTGTTAAATAGGGAGTCTTTTCCCCACTGAATATATTTAATTGGCTTGTCAAAGATCAAATAGCAGTAAGTAGCTGGGTTCATCTCTTGGTTCTCTATTCGGTTCCATACATCTATCTCTGTTTTTGTGCCAATACTATGCTGTTTTGATCACGATCAATTTATAGTACAGTCTCAGGTCTGGTAGTGTGATTCCACTTTGTCATTTTCAGGTATCCCTATAAGGCGAATTTTGGTTTTCAAGTTATCCCAGAGCTGTATGAGAGAATGATCCGTTTTTGCCTTCCATTTCTCTTCCTCTTTGTAGGTTTGGGAGCATTCAAAAGCTTTGTCTTCAATGTCAGAAATTCTTTCTTCTGCTTGCTCCATTCTGTTGCTGAGGGAGTCTACTGTGTTTCTCAGATGGCTGCGACTTCTTGTCTCAATGTGTCAAAATCTTTGGTCATTTGGTCTTTGAATTCCTTGACTTCTTGAGACAATTTTTGAAATGCACCCTGAATTACTAAATCCAACTTTTCCTCTATTTTATTAATCTTATTTGCAATCCAAATTCTGAATTTGATTTCTGACAGCTCAGCCATCTGTTTATGCATAGGATTGTCATTTGTGTCTGCGAAATTGTTCCTTAGGGGGGTTAATCTACTCTGGTTGTTCATGGTGCCAGAGCTTTTCTGTTGATTCCACCCCATGATTATTTTGCACTGTTTGGCTGGATGAGTAGATAAGGACAAGTTGGACTGAGGGTTCTAGTAGTAGTGATTGACCAGTGCTTTGCTTGAATGCTGGAACTGGTGTCTGAACCTTTTCCCTTAGAGTTTTGCCAAGGACCTGTACAATGCTACTGCTTGTGAAACTGGGGACCTTCTTAGTGTGGTAGGGTTAAGTGACTCTGTCTTATTTTCAGCTGGTCTTTGTCTTATCTTAGAGAATCAGTTACTCTGGATTGAAATCTGAGCTGTGGAGAAATACCAGCAGTTAAGTCACCACGCCCCTCACAGGCAACAATTGGAAAAGCAAAATCAAACCTTCCCTCTCCACACAACCAGGGTACCACTTTGGAAAGTCCTCGGGTGATTGGCCCAGTTGAAGAGGTTCCAATCAGTTGTCCCAGTCAGCACTGGTCTCAAAAGGAAGAGTTAAAAAGTCTCTGGCAACTAGATACCAGGAATCTGCTGGAAGCTCTAGTATAACTTGCTCTGGTGCTCTGTGAGCTCAGGAGGCACCCCCCCCACACAAGAAGATTAGTCTGGGAAGGTTGATGCCTCCTTCCCCCACCTTACCCCTCTGTCATACCCAGTCGGTGGTAACCCCGCAGGGCTATGATTCAGTTTCCTCCAATAAGCAGATTCCAGAGATTTGCGCCTGCCTGGGTACAGGTGGGTCTGTGGCTCCTAAGCCAGTCCACCACTCCCTGTCACTGTTTGGCAGGAGGAGGTGAGGCCTGACAACATGGGTACTTGATAGGGGCTGGGACAATTCACTCAGTTCTGGCCCTGTCCCTGATTGATGTTGCTGATAGAACAGAACAAGTTTGCAGAATTTGTTTTTGTTACAGCTATTTTCCCCTGATCAGACCTTGGGCTGCAAATAGGTCTGACTCAGTCTGTGAGTTCCAGCCCTTTGTCTCAGCTTTCATCCCCTGAGGGCCAGGTGCATCTGAAGCTAAGTAAAGCAGCCTCCAACCTGGGAGTCAGCTGACTCTACACGTATTCTAATCCCCGCACTCCACCCCAGCTGGTATCACCTCAGGCATGTCTTCCATGCGCCTTAGTTGTCAGTCCGCTCTGCCTGTGGCATTGGAGAAGGTGCCCGGCTTCCCCTGGCCACCCAGAGTGACTGGGAGTGTCTCCTCAAAACATCCCCAGGGGTGCGAGCTCCACTGCCATTGTTCCTGCAGCTGCCATTCTGGCTGCCAGTCTGTGCCTCAAAGGACTGCCTCTCCAGATTCAGCCTCCTCTCAGCTCACTTTCCTCTCACTAGTCCTGAGCTAGATAATTAGCACAGATCAGCAACAGTCTGCACCTGTCCACAACCCCCGAGAAAATGTCCAAGAATCTGGACTCTGTTGGGAACAGACCTCCAGACCTCAGGGTGAGAGTGGAGGGGAGTGCCAAGAGTTCAAACTTGCAGGTAGAGAATATACACAGTTTTATACATTTTTATTCCTGGAGGAAGAGTGCCATAGCACCCTAGTAGGGGAAGGAGGTCTGGTTTTTAGAGGTCTCTCCCGTGGGGTAGAATAGGAGGACATCTGAACTCTGCTCGCTTGTTTGTATGGAGGTATGGAGTATACTGCAAGCCATTCTCATGGGGGAGGTGACTCTTGTCCACTTGGTGATGTGCTCTGTACCTTTTTGTTTGTGTCCTTGGGGTCCCAGGTTGCCCCAGCAGGGTTGATGTGTGTTCTTCGACCTTCTCTTTTGGCTCAGATCCAAACCATCGGCTTTCTTGCTAAATTTCTGTCCTTTAACTCTCCTTCTGGATGGGAGTCTCTGTGGTAAGCTGGCTACAGACCGCCATCGTGGCTCCTCCCCTAACCAGTTATTTTAAACACATATAAACTGCTTACAAACAAACAACAAAGAAGTGTAACAGAAATTCTATCCCTTTAACTTCATCCCATCCTATTATTTAATTTTTAATGTTTCTATCTATATCTTTTAATACTGTCTCTCAAAAGGTTGTTGGTGTTATTTTTGTAAGATATTCTTTTAACAACAGGTGTGATGGCTCATGCCTATATCCCCGCACTTGGGGAGGCTGAGGTGGGTGGATGCCTGAGCTCACAAGTTCGAGACCAGCCTGAACAAGAGTGAGATCCCATCTCTAAAAAATAACTGGGCATTGTGGCAGGCATCTGTAGCCCCAGCTAGTTAGGAGGCTGAGGCAAGAGAATTGCTTGAGCCCAAGAGTTTGAGGTTGCACTCTACTGGGAGGATAAGTGAGACTGTCTCAAAATTAAAAAAAAAAAAATTATTTTAGTCTTCCTACTTAAGATATAAATGGTTTATAAACCACTATTTTAGCAATAAAGTATTCTGTATTTTTGTACTTACTGTTACCAGTATACCTACAGGTGATTTCTTATTATTCAGTAATGTCCTTTCCTGTCAGAGGGAAGAACTCCCTGTAACATTTCACCCAGGACTGGTCTGGGTTAGTGAAATCCCTAAGCTTTTGTTTGTCAGGGCAAGTCTTTTTTCTCCTTCATGTTTGTAGGATATTTTTTTAGGATATAATATCCTGGGTTCAGGTTTTTCTCCTTTCAGCACTTTGAATGTATCATGGCTTATAAAGTTTCCACTGAGAAGTCTGATGACAGATGGATTGTAGCTCTTTATACATTATTTTTTTTTCTTGAGTCCCTTAGGACCTTTTCTTTTCCCATGACCTCATGCCTTGAGGTAGCCTTGTTTTGTTAAATCTACTTCTGTTCTATAACCCTCTTATACCTAAATTGATATCTTTCTCTAGGTTTGGAAAGTTCTCTTTTCACTATTTCTTTGAATAAACTTTCTATCCCAACATATCTCTCTGTGTCTTTCTCTCTCCATCTCCTCTTCAAGAGCAACGACTCTTTTATTTTCCCATTTAAGGCTGTCTTCTAGATGTTTCCGTGTGCCTTATTCTTATTTATTTTTTCTCTTCTGACTGCATTTTCAAATAGCCTATAATCAAGCTTCCCAATTCTCTCTTCTGCTTGGTCATTTTTGCTATTATACCACTGTCACATTTCTTAGTTTGTCAATTCAATTCTTAATCTCCAGAATTTCTGCTTTTGAAAAAAAATTATTTCAGTCTCTTTGTAAAGTTTCTTTGATGGTCTTCATAATTCCTTCTTTGTGTTGTCTTGAAGTTCACTGAGTTCTTCAGGACAGTTATTTGGAATACTTTTTCAGAAGGTCACCTGGTTCCTTCACTCCAGTCAGGTACATTATTTGGTTCATTTGGAGAAGTCTTATCTTCCTGGATTTTCTTGATACTTCCTGATGTTCGTCATTGTCTGGGCATTTCTTTTAACACAGTCTAGACTTATTTGAACTCATTCTTCCTGAGAAGACTTTCCAGTACTCAAAGGGAATTGAGTTTCATGGTCTAAGTCTTTGGTTACTGTAGCTTCATCAGTGTTAGGGAACTCCCAGGTCAGTGATGCTACCATACTTACATACTCCTGGTGGTATGAGAGACATTCCCTTGATTGCCAGACAAAAACTCTCACTCTCTTCCTCTTCCCCCACTCTCTGTGCTGGGCTGCTGGAGTTGAGAGAAGCATGATGTGGGTACTCCTTCAGGACCAAAGCACCGGGTCACACCTGAAGCCAGCCCGATCTCACCCAAAGTCAGTGGTGACTGTTGCTTGGCTATCTCTGATGTTTCTTCAAAACCCCAGGGCTCTTTTGTGAGCAGGTGGTGAATCCTGGATCCTTCCCTACAGGGTGGTATATATTCCTCTGGCTCAGGGTAGGTCCAAAAATGTTAGCCAGGAATGAAAGCCTGGACTCAGGGGATTCAGGGTTCTGCTTGGTACTTTATTTTACTGTCACGGAGCTGGTACTCAAGGCACAAAACAAAGTCCTTTGAGCTATTTCCTTTCCTTTCCCCAAGAGGAAGAATACTCTCCCCTAGCAGCACTGCCTGCAGCTGTGGAGAGTGGGTGACACAGAGACTGGCTTTGCTACAGCTGCTGGTGTCTCTCTGGGTCCTGTGCACTCCAAGTTCATTGGCTTTGAGCTCTCACACCCTCAGGAACCTGAAGAACTGCAGTCTTTGTGGCCCAGCTGCCTTACAAATTTAGCCCAGACCCCAGGCTGCTTTTCTCAGGCAGTAGTGGGGCTAGCCAGAACTCCATGTTCCAGCAGGGAGGATTTCCCTATGGCTGGACTGGTCAAATGCCTCCTACATGATTAGTAGCAGAAATCTACCCTGTACTGTACCAGGTTGGCCCTGAGTTTCATTGCAAAGTCCCCAGTCACTTCACTTTCCCTCCCCTAGCCATACAGATGCTCTCTCCACTTGGCACACTGGTACAGCACTGCTGGAAAATGAAGGGTGTATCATTGGGTTTTCCACCCTCCTCAAGGCCTCTGTCTTTGATACAATGTTCAAACCAGGTAGTAAATTGCTTGATGTTTCCGTCTTCTGAAGGTACTTGCTTGCATAGATAATTGTTAAATTTGATATTTGTGCAGAGGGACTATTGTTGGAGTCTTTTTTTTTTTTTTTCAGTTTTTGGCTGGGGCTGGGTTTGAACCCACCACCTTCAGCATATGAGGCTGAAGCCCTACTCCTTAGAACCACAGGCGCCAACCATATTTTTGGAGATTTCTATGTGGTCATCTTGCTCCAACCCTTGTCCTATTCACGTATTGTTTATATGAGCACAAAGGTACTGAGACACAAAGCATTTGAGTTTAGTGTATAATGTCAAATGAGCCATTTAGCAAAACATGAAATGTAAAATTTCTAAGAATTTAAAAATACAAACAATTAATAATCTTCTTTTATAAAACTACCTAGTCTTCTTTTGTGACATTAGGTTAAAATAACATCCCTCCCACACAGGATTTTCTTTCCAAAATGCATCACTATTATCACATCCATTGAAAATGAATACCATCGGCATTCTATTCATTTTATTCAATGACCACTTTTAGGATTCTGCAATTTGAAAAGCTACAATAATTATGTAACATTTAAGTTTATATATCTGTCTTAGAACCCATTGAAGCTAATATTTAACATTTGCATCATTGTGTATGATCTACAAAACTCATTCATTAGAAAAATGCCTTGGCGTCTGCAGCCAGCCTGGGAGGAGAGATTATGAATCAGTCCTATTTAGAAAGGGTACATGGAAAGAGAGTCAAATGTCTCTAGCAAGACACAAATCTCCAAACTAGCTTTGGTGTACATTTCTTTTCCATGTATCTTTAGTCTTTTCTTCCTATCTTTGTGCCTCATAATTGCTCCTTCCTTTTCATTTAGCCTCTTTCCTATTATTAATTAGAACATTTCTACAAGTTTTCAAGTTTTAAATCCAATATTTTTTCCATAATTTTTCTTAACTGTGTATTCCTCTATATGCTGGGTGAATTAATTTCTTATTTCTGTGTATTTCCAAAGCATTTCATAACTCTCATCAAGCCACCTACAAATGGTATTGTTGCTATACCTTTTCTGTTCTCCCCCCTTCCCCCAAATTCAGCACCTACTCCTGTTCCCGATGCATGTTAAGGGCTGAGGGAAGGTTTTCTCACTTAACAAGTGGGAATAACTGAATTGATTACACACCTGTGATGTATTGAATGCAGGGTAAATGTGAGAATGTATTGGGACATATCTCTAGGACTACATGTAGATCACCTGGGGAAGGAACAGAAAGAAAATAGCATAGGGCCGGGCGGCGCCTGTGGCACAAAGGAGTAGGGCATCAGCCCCATATGCCAGAGATGGCAGGTTCAAACCCAGCCCCAGCCAAAAACTGCAAAAAAAAAAAAAAAAAAAAAAGAAAATAGCATAGGGCCAACAATAAGCCTATTTTAGATCCTACTCATGGGAATTTGTAAAGTGCTAAGCATCTTATTATTACAAGATCTTTTTCATTTTTTATGGTAATGCCATTGTATTAAGAGCTGAGCTCTAGGACACTTTAATACAATATTTTATAATTTTAAAATTTTGCATGAAAATTTAAATTTTAAAACATTTTAACTTCCTATGACAGAAAATTGAGGTTTTGCCAAAACATAATTGCAGTAGTTACTTTTTACAATAGGACATTTAGGAAGTGGATGAATTAAGTACTGTATAAAACTCTGGTAGACTAGTAGATTATGAAGACTACATAGGACTAATACTTAATCTTTTTAATATGAGAGATAACAAGCTAAAATATTCTGATATGTGCATTTTATTTAGGGAGAAAATTCCTAATGAAATTAATGAAGATCCACAATCTATGAAAACTCCTGGGGGAATAAATGTATTTTAGAACTTAATATGACTTGGAGTACTATTTAGCCACGAGGAAGGATGACTTAATGCCTTTTGCGACAGAATGTCTGAAACTGGAGGCCATTATCCTGAACTGTGAGGAGAAGGGAAGAGGGGATGATTGAAAACCTACTTAACAGGTACAGGAAATAGTATCTGTGTGACAAGCATACTTATAACCTGGAGTTAAGCATTACAAAAGTGAGCCATGTAACCAGAAAAATGTGTATCCCCATGATACTTTGAAACATTTATATTGAAATGATATTAATATTGAAATGAAAAGTTTTGAAATCAGATAATGGGGATGGTTATAGAACATTATGAATGAACATAATACCATCAAATCATATATTTATAAAGGGTTAAAATGACAAATATTGATCCTGCAACCCAATTTCTGGGTATTTACCTGAAGATTTTAAATTAGTTCGTCAAAGAGATTCTGCAGTATCTGTAATCCTATGTCCACTACAGCAATATTCATGGTTCTTAAGTTATGGAATCAGCCTAAGTGTTCATCACCAGATGAATGAAGTAGAAAATGTGATGTATGTACACAATGAAATATTATTCAACTTTGAAAAAAAAGAAATTCTGTAATTGGCAATGACATGAATGGAATTATAGAACATTATGCTAAGTGAAATAAGCCAGGTACTGAAAGATAAATACTATACATATGCATTTATGCATAGGACTTAAAATAATTGAGCTTACAGAAGCAGAGAGTGGAATGGTGGTTATAGAAGGTGGGGGAGAGGGAAGTGGGGAGATGATGGTCAAAGGGTATTTTTCTTTTCTAAGAAATATGGTTTTCCTTCTTTTTGTTCTGTTGCAGTGTGGTAGATATAGTTAGTAATAGAGAACTGTACAATCCAAAATTGCGGAGACAGTAAGTTTCAAATGTTCTCACCAAAAAATATGTTAAGTATTTGAGGTAGTGAATATGTTAGCTAGCTTGATTTAATTAGTCCACATTTTTCATAAACATCACTTTGTGCCTCATAAGTTTATATAGTTATAAACTGTCAATTTACAATCATAAATAAGTACTAGACATAACAAAAAATGTATACACAGTATAAGAGACGTTATCTGTGTATTTTATAGTGTGTATATACTTGAGCACCTCTTGTAATTGCTGAAGTCAAACATGACTTGTGTTCATCTTTTGTTATTGGTATATATTATTATACTTTTCATATAGTTTTTACTTTTCTTGAAATATATTTATCTTTTTTTTGTATCCTTTGTACATACACCAAAAAAAATTAAAAACAAATATTAACGATACCTGGTATTACCTAAGAGCACTCCAGAATCAAGCACATTAATACATTTTTACAGTGAAACATAAATATTTAAAATAAATAAGTAAAAATTAAACAGCCTTTCTCTTTTTTTCTGGTTAAGATTTGCAGCTGTATGAATTAAGAGAACAATTTCAATTTTCAGACATCTTTGAATATCATTATATTCAAGTAGTATCATATAATTGAAATATTTGAATATTATGGTAGATAAGGGGATTTCAAATTGTGTTTGAGCTTTATAGTACAGACTATATCAAAGTCAACAAATAATGGGCCATAATTCCTGAACTTACATACATCAAAATTAATAGGACCATATTGAAGATATTTCTAATTTTTAAAAATTGAACTTGCGTAAGTATATTTCACATGTCCGAAAAAGTTTCTCTTTGCATGTGCCCAAAGAACATTTACAGATATAGGTTCAGTAATTTGCAATAATATGAACATCATTATATTATTATATGAACAGGAAGTTGTAAAGATAACATTCATTGATCACATTTAATATCAAACTAGAAATTACAAAGAGAAACTCTAAAACAACTACAAATTCCTACCCTTACAGTAAGATAATAGTAGTCATAATAATAAGTAATCCATATTAATTTCATGTCAAAGGGAAAATGACGTTTAAAATCACAAATTTCATAAGTGACATAAAATCTTTATAAAAACTGAGATATAGTGATGCAACAAAAGTAGAGTGCAGAGGGAAAGCTATAGACTAAAAGTCACTTAACTAGTGAAAAATATATATAAATATACCTTCAAATCAAGAAAAAAATAAAATCAAACAATCTTAAAGTTAGCAAAGGATGTAATCAGTAAAGATAAAAAATTAGACAAACCATCTATCAACAAATCCAGAAGTCTCTTTTTTCCCCAAATCATTAGAAAACCTAATTAAAAATCAAGGGATATATCAGCTTGGTGCCTGTAACACAGTGGTTATGGCGCCAGCCACATACACACAGACGGGCAGGTTCGAACTCGGCCCAGGCCAGCTAAAACGACAATGACAACTGCAACAACAACAATAATAATAATAGCCAGGTGTTGTGGCGGGCACCTGTAGTCCCATCTACTTGGGCTGCTGAGGCAAGAGAATCACTTAAGCCCAAGAGTGAGAGGTAGAGTGCGTGGCATCATAGTTTAAGAATTGCTTAAGAGTTGCAGGTAGAGTGCTATGGCGTTATAGCTCACAGCTACCTCAAACTCATGGGCTCAGGGAATTCTCTTGCTTGAGCCTCCCAAGTAGCTGGGACCACAGGCATTGGCTACAATGCCCGGCTATTGTTTTTAGAGCTGGGGTCTCGCTCTTGCTCAGGTTGGTCTCAAACCTGTGAGCTCAGGTGATCCACTGGCCTCTGCCTCCCAGAGTGCTGGGTCTATAGGCCTGAGGCCAGCCTCCTACAGTTATTCCTAATAAGTCATATCCTTGTACGTTTCCTTCCCCTGTGCATGCTGAACCTGTGCTTGCTTCTGGACAATAGAATACCTCAAAGGAAAAGGGATTTTGCAGATGCAGTTAAGGTCCGAAATCCGTTGATTGTTAATCAACAAGTACATTGTCCTGGTTGGGCTTGACTTATAAAAGCTGCCCTATAGGTAACATTTTAAGCGGGCCATGTTAAGAAGGAGCTACAGGTCATTTTTAGGAGTCAAGAACAGCCCCTGGGTGACAGTTGGAAGAAAACAAGGACCTTAGACCTACAGCTGCAAGAAATTGAATTCTGCCAACAACCACGTGAGCTTGGAAGAGGACATGGAAGTCCAGAAGGGAACTGAGTCCTGCCAGTGCTTTGATTTCAAGCCCATGATGCTCTGTCCAGAGGACCCTATTGTGTCATGCTTGCACTCTTTACCCATGGAAACTGTTAGATGATAAATGTCAGTGTTGTTTTAAGCTACTAGTTTTGTGGTAATTTATGGAACCAAAATAAAAACTAATACTTCTAATATCTAGAAAATCAGACAGAGTCAGAAATAGCTTCATTGCCTGGACAACAAGCAGCACACAGGAATGTGAGGCCTAGAATAGGGAAAATAAAAGGGGCAATGTGTTTCACGAGCTGTTTGCTTAGAGTCTCTATCTAGGCTGCAGTGCAGGGGTGGGGAAAAAGAACGCCAGAGGTCTCCCTGAGTTAAGGAAACAGATCAGAGCTCAGGGAGGCCAAAACAGCTGGGTACAGCACTGGGGGGGATTAATGGCACGGAGGGAGAGTGCTCTGGAGATTTGTAGACAGGTCTGTTTGACTCTTTGGCTCAGTACTGATCTGTTCACACAGGTCTAGGCACAGTTTGTGCTTCCTGATGAGAAGTCTTCAAGACGCACTGGCATTGGGTAGATTCCTCAGCACACTGGCACCTTCAGAGGGGGGCCAAATTAGCCCTAGAATAATGGGTGCTCTGGACTACCAAGATGTTTTCCAAGTCTTGAAAGGTTTTCACTGATTTTGATTCACTTCACTGCTTGCCTAAACAAAATCCAAAACTATCTTAAGGAAAAAATCTATCCATCGATAAAGTAAAAGACGCAGTATTTGGCATCCAATAAAACATTATCAGGTAGGCAAAGGAGAAAACATATTTCCCAATTAGGGAAAAATAATAGAAACCAACCATGAAATAACAAAGATGATGGAAGTGGCCCTGCACAGACAGGCAGACATTCCAACAGCTATACATTCCATACCTATCACGTGTGCAAGGAAATAGAGAAAAACCAAGGCATGGAGAGAGAAATGCAAGATAATATTTAAAAAGACCCAAATGGAATTCCTAGAGATTAAACATGCTGTACATGAAATGGACAATACACTGGATTAGATACTTCAGAAAAAGCAATCGGTAGACTTGAAGAAATAGCAACTGTTTGAAATGAAGCATGTGAGAAGTGGGGGTATTGGTTACAGACCTGTGTGTGATTCTTATGGCCCCAAAATAGGCAATTGCAAAAGCCTTACCTGGTGGGCACCTGGGCAGAGTGGGCGGCTGTTCTCACAACAGACTCGGGTGCAGCTGGTGGTGGCAGTCTCTAAGGGGAGCTGCAGTTAAGGACTCAGGTCCCTCTTCTTCCTAAATCTGCACCCACAGCCAGGCACCTGCGTTCTTAGGTCTCTTAATTTGAGGCTTCATGCTGAGGCTTCTTCAAGGCCTCCTCATTGGAGGCGGAGTGGAGGGAGGAGGAGGAGGAAACTTTAAAAACCTTTTCCTCCCTTGAGTCAGTACACAGTACTTTTCCACTTCTATCCCTGCCCCCTGGCCTTGCACCCCTTCCTGCAGTCTGTAGGGCTGCCAAAGCCTTTTGTTTGCAGCTGCCTCAACAGGGAGGTAACCCTCACCCATGTGCTGATCCACTAGACCCTCAACTGGCTTCACGTGGGGAAATGGAATTAGATGGGCTTGGTGCTTTCTCCAGTTTTGCCTCTCATTTATGTTTTAATTTGTGGCTTGTTGGCTTAACGGCCGACTACAACACCTGGGGTCAATTGTGCTCCTGGCAGCATGGAGACGCTGAAAAACAGTGAAGAACATTTACGACCGACAGAAAAACGTGAAGCAATTCAACATGCAATGGTAGTCCCGAGAAAAGAGGGAGTGGACAGTGTGCAGAAACTTAATTGAAAAATAATGGCCAATTTTTATTTTTGGCTCGGAATTGAATTTGTTTTATGTATTTCTGTGTTTATTTTTGAGACAGAGTCTCACTTTGTCACCCTGGGTAGAGTGCTGCACTGTCACAGCTCACTGCAACCTCAAACTCTCAGGCTCAAGCAGTCCTCTTGCCTCAGTCCCCTGAGCAGCTGGGACTAGAGACACCCACCACAACACCGGCTCTTTTTAGAGACAGGCTTTCACTCCAGCATAGGTTGGTTTTGAACCTGTGAGCTCAGGTAATCCACCTGCCTTGGCCTCCCAGAGTCCTAGGATTACAAGTATGAGCCACACCACACCCAGACTGAATTTCTTTGTTTTCAATTTTAGAATAGCACAGGGATACACATGGTTTGGTTACATGATTTGCTTTGGTACCTTTGATGCCCTTCACCTAGAATGTGTGCATTGTACAAGTTATGTGTGAGTTCACCCAACCTCTCCCCCGCTACCGCCTACTTGATTGCTATTGAATTTTACTTCCCTCTGTGCACGTAAGTGTTGATCAGCTAGCTCCAGTTTCGTACTAAGTACACATGGGGTTCATTTTTCCGTTCTTGTAAATATGTCACTTAGAAGAATGGTCCCTAATTCCATCCAAGTTGTTACAAAAGACCCTAGATCACCATTTTTTAATGACTGAATAATACTCCATGATACAGATATATCACATTTTATTTTGAGTTGTTTCTATGTTTCTGTGCTTGTAAATTATGTTGCTATAAGCATTTAAGTCCAAGTGTCTTTTTTATAAAATATCTTTTTTCTTGGGGTAAATAATTAGGAGTGGGGTTGCTGGATCAAACAGCAGGTCAACTTTTAATTCTTTGAGGTATCTCTATGCTACTTTCCATAGAGGATGTACCAGCCTGCAGTCCCACCAACAGTGTAGACGTGTTCCTTTCTCTCTGCATCTGTGCCAGCACTTGTTTTTTGGGACATTTTGATAAGACCTGTTCTCATTGGAGTTAGAGGATATGTCACCTGATTTGCATTTCTCTGATGATTAGGGCTGAAGAGCATTTTTTCAGGTGTTTGTCGGCTATAATGGTCAAAACTATCTAACTTTGATGAAAACCATAAATCTGCAGATCAAAGATGTTTCATGAATCCCCAAAATAAAAAAAAGTGCAGCAAGATGTGTCATCATCTGTAAATGCTACGATTGTATATTACAGATGAGTTAAATATTTAACTGTGAACAGTGGGAAACCTTAAGACATTTTTTAAAAGGTGAATATCAAAAAATAATTGTGAGTACAAAGATCTATGTAAGTATGACTCCAAATCTTGAGAATGTTACAGAATTATTAGTAAATCTGAGCACCTAAAATTTGTGATAGCTGCGTATAAAGTGTGTTATAAACAAGGGTTAAGTCCATTGTGTGTTTTGCAAAAAATGTTATAGCTAACAAAAACGATGATGGAGTTTTTGTAATATATTAAAAAGTTCTTACAGTCAAGGAAATTAACCAGGAACGTCAAGAAACTGGGAAATAAAGTACATAAACAGTAAACTTAATAAGTACTACATCTGTTTTAGTGAATAGTCAAAGAACTTGAAAAGATGGTCAACCTCGCTCATATTCAAGAAAATGTGACTCAAAACAACCTTGTGGAGACATTTTTCCCTGTCGTGTTGGCAAGGACAACATTTGAATTTCATTACAGCAAGATTGTGGGTTTCCTGTTCTTCCTTTGTGAGGCAAAAAGGAATGTGGGAAACTCTTTGGAGGGAAAATTTGTAATAATGATCAATAATAAAAATGTGCTCATCTTTGATATGGCAACTCTATTTTTAGGAAGCTAAAGAATACTGTTAAACTGGTACATTATGATAAGTGCACAAAAATATGCATTACTGAATTTTTATCTTAGTGAAATACTGGAGAGATGAATACCTACTGGTATATGGTAAAAAAAATGTTAGAATACAATGAAACACAGTGCAGCTGATGAAAAGGATAAGCTAGGGATATGAAATGATTTCCGAGTTGTATTTTATAGTATAAAACCTTTAAAAAACAAGATGAGGTGCATAAGAGTGTGTATACTGTGTATTCACATTATGACACGTGTGTGTAACCACATGCATGTGTCCTAGTGTAACCATCCTTAAAATGGTTAACATTTGTCCCACCTGCATTAGGCATTTGTTGTACTCTTCAGTTTTCCAAAGTAAACAGAACAAAACCTATGGTCTAGATGCCTCTAAAGTGAAGCACCACGTTTGTCTATTACAAAGTTTGGGTCCGATTTGATGAAAGCAATAAATTATCTTCCTGTAAAAGTTCAAATGTTTGATGACATAACACATTGCAGTTGTGATCACCAGAGAATAAAAGGTTTGCAATCTTGGGCGGCTCCTGTGGCTCAGCGAGTAGGGCGCCGGCCCCATATACCGAAGGTGGCGGGTTCAAGCCCGGCCTCGGCCGAACTGCAAAACAAAAAAATAGCCGGGCGCTGTGGCGGGCGCCTGTAGTCCCAGCTACTA
>CAUYON010019177.1:0-32773 GCA_963573935.1 Arctocebus calabarensis | reverse complement strand
GTTAGGCGATATCTCAATGTAATTTTGATTTGCATTTCTCTAATAATTAAGGATGATGAGCATTTTCATGTGTCTGTAGGCTGGGAGCCTGTCTTCTTCAGAGAAGTTTCTCTTCAAGTCCCTTACTCACCCTGAGATGGGATCACTCATTCTTTTCTTGATAATATGTTTGAGTTCTCTGTGGATTCTGGTTATTAAACCGTTGTCAGAGACATAACCTGAAAATATCTTCTCCCATTCTAAGGGCTGTCTGCTTGCTAAACTTACTATTTTCTTGGCTCATCCCAGGAACTTTTGATAATCTTATATAGAGGAGAGACATTGGGGATTGATCAGCTAAAAGACATAAACCTACAATTTCAGAAGCTCTTGGAGAATAGCCTGCCTGAAAATAAGGGCCACAGAGAGAAATGGACATCCAAGAGATGGACAGACGTCTTTTGAACCTGGGATCTAGCATTGCCTGATCAGACAACCCTTGTACTTGTTATTTATGTGGAATAATAAGATTCCCTTTTGGCTTAGGGCAGTTTGAGTTGGATTCCTACCATTTGTGGTAAAAAGAGAGTTTAAAGACATCACTGAATGGTAGAGGAAGGGCCCATAGGTGATTGCCTAGTAGAGACTTAGGGATGATGTGGTGAATGAATGAGTGTCTGAAATAGCCATGTCCTTTATAGGCTTATACAAAATTTCGGACATTTGCCAGCTGCATTTTTCCAGCTGGCTTGCCTATAATAGATAGCATATACACTTCTGGCTTTAAACATTTGTTCCTCCATTTCCCATCTATAGGGTCTGGGACAAACTTTCTCTCTAAGTCTGAAGTTTAACTGAAGCAGATGTCAAAAATTTAACAGGTCTAATTCAGGGAGATGAGCTAAGGCACCATGACAAGACTTGGAATGTTAGGACAGCAGATATTTACAGGACGTTTTTCTAAGGGAAAGGCACTGATGAACATCCTTAGAGGCAGCTGGGGCAGGGCCAGGCAGGTACCCCTCATTGGGATGTTTAGACTGTGTACAACTCCAGGGAATTCTGTTTACATCGTCTATGATGGGAAGAGAGTGCCCTAGAGCTCTGCAAACTTACATGGCAACCCTGGGGATGTGGCACATTGAAATTAACACCTGTGTCTTCTTCATTGAAGGCACATTCAATTTTAAAGAATTGGATCTGCAAGAATAATACTATTATAAAGCTACTGTTGGAAACATGGTGCAATTAGTGTTCTATTGTGGCTGAGGTACCTGGGAATAACAAAATATGGTCCAAGACCAAAGCTAGCTATTTCCACAAGGTTCCCAGGAGACAAATGTGTACATAGAAGAATGGGCAAAAGAATGCAAAGTAACACTTCATTGTTAGCTGGGCTTTGGGCCTCAAACCTTGATGTGAGCTCTTGTACACTAGGCAGGATTATACAGCCTAGCCTTAAGTCTTGCAGGACCTCTTTCTGCCACAAGGCCAAAGCTGAATCTCACATATTAGCTCACTCCTGCTGACTTCATAAAATAAAAGGAGAGAAAAGAATGATAGCTATTTCAAACCAACATACAACTCCAGCTATGTGGGTGAAAGGCTAAAAGAAGATAAGTCTACCCTGATATTTGGGGGATAGTGACTTGACCCTCTAATTAAAGGTGGGCTAATTAGTGTCCTGATAATTGATGGATCTTCCTGGTGGGAGGAGGAGAACAAAGAAAGGGATTGCAGAAGGGAGGTTTCCTTACTCCTAGCCCACAGGTATCAGTGAGCCCCTGGTTAAGAAATAGGTAGGAGGAGGCCAGGCGTTGTGGTGCTCTGGGAGGCCAAGGAGGGTGGATCTCCTGAGTTCACAGGTTCGAGACCAGCCTAAACAGAAGAAGACCCCCATCTCAAAAAATACACGGGAGTTGTGGCGGGTGCCTATAGTCCCAGCTACTTGGGAGGCTGAAGCAAGAGAATTGCTTGAACTGTGACACCACGGCAATCTACCAAGGGTGACAAAATGACACTCTGTATTGAAAAAAGAAAGAAAGAAAGAAATAGGTATGAGGAGAGTAAAATGGTGGAACGAGTATACACAGTAGACTCCCTCTCATAGCCTAAATCTCTAGAAATGATAGATGCTAAAAATTAAAAAAAAAACCATTTTGAATTACACTTGGTGACTGATACAAAGAGACTGAAAGGAAGGTATTTTCAGATGCTCAAACACTAAAAAATGTTATCAGTCACAAATTCTTTCTGAAATAACCAAGATATTTTACACTAAAAAACAAAATTAGTAGCAAAGAAACAAATAAACCTATAAGAGACTATGACAACACAAGAAGTTGTGGGGTGGCAGCATTGTGCAGGGAGTGTAGGATTGCAAAGAGGGAGAAGGGGTATGAAAATTTATACTAAGTTTCTTACCTTATATGGAGGGAGAAAAGACATATGAATTAATATTAAGTATTGATAAAGAACCTATATGCTCTAATATGTGTATTAAGAACGTGTGGGTAATCCTTAGTAGCTTAGAAATAAAATATATACTATTTCAAATCATTGCTAAAAATGCAATGGAACAAAGAAAAAATTCTGCCCATCCAGCAAAAGACAGAAAAGGAATAGAGAGAAAGCAATAAGAAGCTAGGCTAAATTAAAAAAAAATATATATATATATACACACACACACACACACACATACATATCTGTAGAGGCTGAGCACTGTAGCGCAGTGTTTAGAGTGCTAGCCTTGCAAACCAGAGGCCATAAGTTTGAGCCTCACCTGGGACTGATTTAAAGAAAAAGAATTATACACACACACACACGCACACACACACACACACACACACATATACATATAAAATTATTATAGCTGGCAGGAATTAGTCCAAGCATATAAGCAATCACAATAAATGTGAATGTTTAATTGCCCTATTAAAAGACAGAAACTCTCAGATTAGGTCTAAAGCCAGTATGACTACATGCCATTTATAAGACAAATACTTAAAACAAAATAACACAAAAACACTGAAAATAAAAGAATCAAAAAAAAATAGTGAGGTGCCAACAAAAAAGAAAGTAGTGTAGCAATGTTAATGTCAGACAAAACAAAACTCAAAGCAAAAAGAATTTTGAAAAAAAAAATTCATTGGTAATAGGTACAGACCCCAACAATGGTACAACTGTAATGAACCTTTACAATACTGGTTTAAAATCAAGATCAGCAAATCCACAATTATATTATAATAAACACAACTTCCTCATGAATTTATACATCAAGAGCTAACTTACTAACCTACAAACTAAATAAGGACATGCAGGATGGAAATGGTACAATTAACAAACTTGAACATATGTATGTTTGCACTAACAGAAAATGCATATACTTTTCAAATGCATAATGAATACTTATAAAAATCAATGACATAGTAAAGCACAAAGGAAAATGCAACAAAATTCTTAATAATAAAATTTATATAGGATCACATAATAACCACAGGGTCAATAAAATAACAATTTAATGACAAAATAATAGTTTAAAATCCATGCCCTGTAAATAAGAGGGGAAAAACACACTTCTAATCTGGTTAAAGGGAAATCAAAATGGAAATTATGAACTAATGCAAAATTAAAACCAATCAAATCTCTATACATCAAAACTGGTAAGATGTAGCCAAAGCAGTACTCAGAGAAAAATCCATGGCTTTCAATAAATTTATTAAAAATATGAATTATTAAAAATAAATAAATAAAGCTTCAGAGAGCTAGGAGAAAACACAAATAACCACAAAGGAAAGTAAAAGGAAGAAATTAATAAGATTAAAGCATAAATCAATGAAAGAAAATATAAAAACAGCTGAGCAATAAATTGACAAGCATTCTTTCTAATAAAGAAAGAGAGAAGACATAAATAATAATAGAAAAGAACCTCAGCCCTAGAGGAAATTCTTAAATTTTAAAAATATGTTTGAAAACCTAGATGAAATTATTTTCTAGGAAATAATAAATTACCAAAACTGTCTAAGAAGTAGCCTAAAAGTGGTTAAAGCAATAACCATGGAAGGAATTGGAAGGTTAGTTAAAGATCTACCCTTAAAACTTGTGGTACTCACCCTCTCAAATGGCTTACAATATAGTCCCTACCTCCTTATATTCATACCTTTGCTTAATCTCCTCCACTTGAATGTGGACTGGACCTTGTGACTTGCTTCTAGTGCACAGAATGTGGCAAAAGTGATGAGGCATCCCTTCCAAGATTTGGTTATAGAAAGATGGTGACATGCATCTTTCTGGCACTCTGGCTCTCCCATGCTGGTCTTGATGAAGAAAGTTGCTGTATTTTGCACTGCCCTATGGAGAGACCCACATGGCAAGGAACTGAGGGGGCCCTTTGGCCAATGCAGAAGGAAGGAAACCTCCTAACCTCACCTGAAGATTTGCTGAAAGATCAATTCACCACAAGACAGATTAGTAAGAAAAAGAGATTACATATGTATTTACTGTGCACATGAGGAGAATCACAGAGTCATTATCCAATATCCCAGTAGGGTCCAGAACTTAATATACCCTTATTATAGAGAGGAAGGGCAGATGAGGAATATAGGTAATTCTGTTGAGAAGCAGTAGATTGTTACTAGGGAGGATGAATAGATACTTGGGAGGATGAATGGATGTGGGGGGAAATAGATTGACTTGTAAATGATTCTCTTTGGAAATTATTAATAAATTAACCTGACAGACAAGTATTATCTTTCAAATGTGTTGGGCCAGGTCTGATAGCATTCTTGATCTTGTTTCCTGCAATATATTAGGATAGCAGGGAGGAAAAGGAAAGATAATTGCTCTTCTTAATGGGTCCACCTGGTTCTTATGAAGATAGAGGGAAAGCACCATTAGACTTTTAATTCAAAATACTCTTCATACCCAGGAGTCATAGTTTGAGGTGAAATTCTCTGAGCTCCTTCACCAACACCCCGAGAGAAACTGAGGTCCTCAGTACCAAAACTCACAAGGAACTGTATCATGGCAACAGCTATATGAGTGAGCTGAGGATTGCAGCCAACACCTTGATTGCAGCCTGTGAAAGACTCTGAACTAGTGGTATCCAGCTAAGCCATGACTGGTTTCTTGACTATGGAAATTGTGAGATAATAAATGTATGTTGTTTTAACGCATTACATTTTTGGGTGATTTGTTACACAGTGATATATAACTAATACAAATATGGGCAACAGGTTCAGATAATTTTCTTTTCTATGTAACTGTTCCTGAACACAGAAAAAGATAGGTAGTTATTGAACTCACTGTAGGAAGTTAGATGGAAGACAGCAAGTTACATACCCAAAGAATATTGCAAGCTAATCACATCAGTGAAAAAGCCATAACTAAACATTTGGCAAATGAAATGGAATGACGATTGAATCATAACTCTGTAGAATTCACCTCTAAGAAAACATTTTAAAAAAGTATTTAGTATTTATTATGTACTAAGCTCTGTTATAGGTTCTAAGTTCTTGTGTGTGTGTGTGTGTGAGACAAGGTTTCCCTCTGCCTCGTGGGCTAGAGTGCAGTGACATCATGATAGCTCGCTGCAACCTTATGCTCCTGAGCTCAAGTAATCCTTCTGCATCAGGCTCAGGAGTAGCTAGGACTACAGGCACATGCCACTAAGCCTGGCTAACTTTTCTGGTTTTTGTAGAAACAGGATCTCACTATGTTGTTGAGGTTGGTCTTGAACTCCTAGCTTCAAGTGATCTGCCCACTATGGCCTCCCAAAGTGCTAAGATTATAGGTGTAAGCCACCACCCTTGGCCCCAAATTCTTTGTATGTATAACATATTTAATATGTATTTTTATATGAAATATATTTTAACTTACATAACCTACCTAACAACTTCATGTGGTAGCTCCTATTGCTTATAAAAGGAGGATAGTAGAAGTTACATAAGTCCATAGCTAATAAGTGGAAAAAAAAACTGGGATTTGAATCCATATTCCCATTTTGTCATTAAAGGATAATAATTATATCATAATTTTAATAGATTATTTTTCAAAAACATGCTAAAATTAAACATCCATTTTTCATTAAAACAAAACTTTTAGAAAACTAGAAGAAATCAGAAATTTGCAGCAAATATCAGATTTAGTAGCTAATTATTAGAAGGTTTACTTACCAAAGTCAAGAACAAGACAAGAGTGTTCACCATCTCCATTCAACATTGTACTGAAGATCCTACCCAATGTAATATGGCAAAAATATGTAAATATATTAACAAGTATAAATATTAGAAAGTAAGATATCAATTATCATTATTTGCAGATAATACTATTGTCTACCTAAAAAATACAAATGAAAAATCATTAGGATTAATAAAAATTCAATTTTACTTAACAATTATAATACCAGGATTAAAAATCATTAGACAATTCCCAAGTATTTGAGATTAAATAACACACTTCCAAATAACACATATGGATCAAAGAAGAGGTCTTAAGGGAAATTTAAAAATATTTTGAACTAAATAAAAATAAAACTTTAACTTAAAGTTTGTGAGATACAGCAAACTCAGTGGTTGGATGGGGATTTATAGGACTGAATGTATATACAGTCATGCGTTGCTTTGACAACAAATGGGAATATATTCTGAGAAATGTGTTGTTACTTTCATTGTTGTACAAGCATTATAGAGTGTGCTTATACCAATCTTGATGATATAGCCTATTAGACACCTAGGCCATATGGCTACGAATCTGTAAAGCATGCTACTGAACTGAATACTATAGGCAATTATTACACTATGACTACAAATTTGTGTTTCTAAACATAGAAAAGGTACAGAAAAAAATATGATATTAAAATCTTACAGGGCCAGGGTGGCACATGTGGTTCAAAGGAGTAGGGCGCCACCCCATATGCCAGAGGTGGCGGGTTCAAACCCAGCCCTGGCCAAAAAAAAAACAAAAAAACTTAAAAAAAAATCTTACAGGATCACTGTGGTACATGTGGTCTGTCATTGACAGAAATATTGTTATGGGGCACATGGCTATATTACAAAAAGAAGAAAGATCTAAAATCTGTCATCTAAGCTTCCACCTTAGGACACTAAAAAAAGAAGAGCAATTTAAACCTGAAGAAAGAATAAAAGAAGTAATAAAAATTATAACAGAAATCAATGATATTGAAAAAGGGAAAACCATAGAGAAAACAAAACCAAAAGCTGGCTCTTTGAAAAGCTAAATAAAATTGATAAATCTCTGGCCAGGCTAACAAGAAGAAAAGAGAGAATACACAAATTACAAATATCAGAAACGAAAGAGGAGCCATCACTACTGATCTCTTGGATGTTAAAAGTATAATAAAGAAATACCATGAACAACTATAAGCCCAGAAATTTGATAACCTAGATGAAATGAGCAATTTGAAAAAAAAAACAAAAACATAAACTATCTAAACTCACACAAGGAAAAATAGATAATTTGAACAAGCCTTCTATCTATTAAAGAAGTTGAACTTGTGATTAATAACTTTCTGAATAAAGAATACATGAAGCACAGATGGTTTTACTGGGGAATGCTACCAAATACTTGAGGAAGAAATGATACTAATTTTCTACAATCTTTTCCAGAAAACAAATAAAGCAGGTACCTCTTAACTCATTTTGTGAGGCCAATATTACCCCAATACCAAAACCAGATGAGATAAAGACATCACAAGAAAGGAAAACTTCAGACTAATATCTCTTATGAATACAAATGCAAAAATCCTTGGCAAAATATTAGCAAACAGAATCCGATAACATACTAAAGGAATCACACAGCATGAGTAAATGGGATTTATTCCAGGTATGAAAGGTTGGTTCAAAATTAAAAAAAAAAAAAAATCAATGTTAACTTCTTTAACAATAAATTAAAGAAGAAAATCATATGATCATATCAGCTGATGCACAAAAAGCATTTGAAATCTCCAAAACCTATTCATAATAACTGTCAGTAAAATAGGAATAGAGGGGCACGTCTTAAATTTGATAAAGAGCATCTACAAAAACCTATGGCTAACAGCACTTTTTATTTATTAGTTATTTTTGATAGTTATCCACTCATTTATTCATTTATGCATTCATTCATTTGATGGTATTTGTTTATTTTTAATTTTTTGTTATTAAACCATAACTGTGTACATTAATGCATTTATGGGGTACAACATGCTAATTTGATATACAATGTGGAAAGCTTACATAGAACTTGTTAACATATAACATCATGTTTTAAAGGTGAGAAACTAGATTTCCCTGCAAAAACTAATAAAGGAGCAAAAGCAATTCAATGAAAAAAGGGGGAGTTTTTTCAACAAATGGTGCTAGAACAAATGGATGCTCATAAACAATACACACACACACACACACACAGAAACAAGAACCCAAGCCAAACCCCCCCCAAAAAAGAAACCAAACACAAAAGTTAGTTTAAAATGAATCATAAGTCTAAATGTAAAACATAAAACTATAAAAATTCTAGAAGAAACCATAAGAGAGAATCAAGGTAACCATGAGTTTCTGGTGAGTTTTTAGAAATAACACCAAAAACATGATTCATGAAAGGAAAGATTGATAAGTTATACTTTATGATAATTAAAAACATCTACTATGTGAAAGACACTGTTATGAGAATTTGAAGATAAGCCATAGATTGAGAGAAAATATTTTTGAAACACATATCTGATGAAGGGCTTGTATCCAAAATATAGAAAGAGTATTTAAAATGAAAATTAAGAAAACAACCCGATTTAAAAATAGGTAAAAGAGTTTAACAAGCACCACATTAAGTAATATATATAGATGGTAAACAAGCATATGAAAAGATGCTTAATGTCATTTGTCTTTAGGGAATTGCAAATTTAAGCAACACCAATTTTAGCTATTCTTATTGGCACCAATAGCTAAAATCCAAAAACTGACGATAGTAATAGGCAATGAGGATGTGGAGCAATGAGAACTCTCACAACCAGATTTTGGTTTCTAATACCATTTTCCAATAAATGGAACTGGGGCTTCTTGAAGAAATGGCTGATTTTAGAACTGGAGCTGGAAATATAGGTCTGGAGCATTTTACAGTATCAGAAAGTAGGAAAGTTCTCAAAAAAAAAAAAAAACCTAAACCAAACCAAAACAAACAATAAATAAAAAGAAATAAATAACACATTGTTGGAATATGTCAAGGGAGCACAGGTGCTAAGTAAAAGAGTTCCTGCTAGCCAAAAATAAAGCTCTGAGCAATAAAACAAATAAAGTAGTATTATAACCCAAAGTATAAAAATAAATGTCAGCAAGTCCATATTGATATAAATAAATGGCTAAATAAATTAATAAATGGGGGAGAAGAGACCAATCTTCTGTGCACAAGAATTCCAGATAATTTATGTAGATATACTGCCTTCAAGAAGATGGAACATAACTCTCACCCTTTTAAGTGTGGGCTTCCATAGTAAGTTTTTCCAAAGGAAAAGGAGGAAAGATAACTTCACACTGGAGACACCTGACAAACTCTGCCTTAGGTTAACACAGTAACATTGACAGTGACAAGTTATGTCAAATACATGTTCCCTTTATATGATTTGATGAAGATGGCACATTATCTCTTATGCTCCTCGGCCCCAAAACCCATAACCGCAGTCTAATCATGAGAAAAATATCAGACAAATCCCAATTGAGGGGCATTCTACAACATATCTGAACAGCATTCCTAAAAACTGTTCAGGCCATCAAACAACAGGACAGTCTGAGAAACTGCCACAGCCAAAAAGAGCTTAAGGAGATATGATGACTAAATGTAATGTGTTGTCTTGGATGGGATTCTGGGGCAAGAAACAGGCGTTAGATTATAACCAAGGAAATATGAATAAACTATGAACTTTAGTTAATAATAGTATATCATCAATATTGGCTCATTAATTTCCAGCACATATATCATAGTAATATAAGTTGTTAACTAATATGAAATGAGTTGTAGGATATATGGGAACTCTCTGTACTGTCCCTGGAATTTTTCTGTAAATCTACAACTATTCCAAAATGAAAAGTTTTATTTAAAAAGAAATACACGGAAACCAGCAATGAGCAATTCAAAAATAAAATAGATAAGTGGGTTTCTTTCACAAAAGCAACAAAACTATAAAATACCTAAGGAAAAACCAAACCAAAGCCAGACATACAAAAAGAAGACTATAAAATTTTACTGAAGAACATTGTAAGAAACCTAAATAAATGGGGAAACATACATGCTCTTGGATGGGAAAACTCAATATTATAAAGATATCAGTTTTTCCCCCCAAGTTTATCTATAAATTTAATTCAATCACAATCAAATTCCCAGCAGGAGTTTTCACAGAACTTGACAAATTGATTAGAAAATTCATGTGTGAGAGAAAATGTGCAAGGATAACTAAGACAATTTTGAGAGGAAAGAACAATGAAGGGAGACTTGTTTTACTATACATCAAAATATTTTATACATTTCTAGGAATAAAAACTGTGTGCTAGAGCTCTATTTGAAACAGAGAACAATGGATATGGCATGAACTAAGACCAATTAAAATGGACAAGGCTTCTAATTTGGCTTGAGGCATGAGTACTGGCCTAATAATCATACCTAGTACAGGGGTAGAGATATAGAACAATGAAAATGAATAGAGAGTAGAAATACATCCATGTGTATGTGGTAACCTGGTATTTAACGAAAGTGGCTTTTCAAATCAGTATGGAGAGAATGGTCTATTCAACAAATGGTACTGGCTATGTATTTGGGGGAAAACTTAGATCCTTTTTACACACCATTTAAAAATGAGATAACAGATAAATTAAAGGCACAAAATGTAAAATATAAAATATAATGCTATTATATGAAAATATTGAGAAGCATGGTTATAATATTGATGTAGGTAAAACCGTTTTTAAAAAAACCACAGAAAGCAAAAGCTCAAAATGAAAAGATTGATACATTTGATAGCATTAAAATTCTGAAATGTCTCTGTGACAATAAGCACCATAAACAAAGTTAAAACACAGTGACAGATTGAGAGAAATGATTGGCAACTTTTATCCACGGTGGCCTTCCTTCTGTTTCTCCACCATCCCTCTTTTTTTTTTTTGCTTTTTTTGCTTTAGCATATGTATATTTGCTATTCCTAGTGTCTGAAATACTATGTCTGTCCCCAAATCCAATCCTCTCGAGAGCTGAATGACTCAAATTTCACCTCCTCAGAGAGGCCTTGCCAAGCTGTTCAATCCAAAGCAAGCACTCCCCACCTTTCAAAATCCACCCTGTCACCCTCTTCCCTTTTCCTTAGAGAAATGTTATTGGCAATGAACATGTCTGTACATTCATTCACCATTTCTCTGTCTGGTCCCACAGGAATATATGGTTTGGGAGAGCAAAGAGTTGGCCCATCCTGTTTCCTGCTGTATTCTCAGCACCTCGCATAGTGCCTGGCATGCAACAGGTACTCAATAAACATTTGTTGAATGAATCAATGCATTAATCTATAATTTATAGTGGACTCCTAGAAACAAGGAGAACCATCTAAAATAAAAATATGTAACAGGTATCGATAGAGGATTGATAGATGAGGAACTACTGGTACGGTCAATAAACATGTTAAAAGATATTCAGCCTCTCAATTAGCAAAATAAAATACAAAAAGTACTTTTTAATCAATTCACATAGTTTGTAAGGCTTATGAGGAAAACCAGAAGGTCCCTGCCTTAGCATTTTCTACACCCAATTACAACTCCTTAGAGTCAAATATTTTCATCTCTTTTAGCAGAAAAATATTTTGCTCCATATTTCTAAATTATTTTTACTGATATATCTTGATTTTTCATTTTAAGATATTATTATATTTATTGACTCTTCATTCTGGAAGGCAAGGACTTAGCTCTCTTATCAATCACCTGAATACATGGTACACTTAAGAGCTTCCCTCCTTCTCATTGTTCTGATGTAGCTCTGTCAATATTCAGTGCCTGAATTAATAACACTATGAGCCCTCTGGTGTGTTTTAATTATATATCCTTTCTTCAACATTTTTTGTGTCCACCAGAATTAATAATTGCCTCAATTTTTGTGTGTGCTCAATTTTATGTGCACTTGTAACTTAATTCCTCCTACATGGTCTGCCAGGAGAGTAAATCTCATCTAAATATTTACAAACATCTTTTTCCTAGAAACATCTCTCCTGAAATCCTCCATGATCCTGTTCCAGCTGGCCTGCTTGAGCTCTAGGGCTGCTGCTTGACTATCTATTGTCTGGGGACTTCCCTTTTACCATCATCCTGGAGATTAGCTCCACCTTTCTCTTATGTTAGATTCCTCTTTTCTGGGTTTTATATCTACCTCTTTTTCTTTTCATTTATTCTTCATTTCAATAGATCAGATCTTTCAGGAGTTTCTTAGGAAGGGAAGCATGCAGAAAAGGATTTGGCAATATTTTCATCTGAACATGTCTTTGTTTTATCCTCATAGCTGATTGGTAGTTCAAGAATAAAATTCCAAGTTGAAAATCATTTCTACTAAAATATTTTAAGATATTGAGCTTCTAGCTTTGAGTGTGTGGTTGAGGAATTTGGAGCTGTTAAGGGCTTGGTATGCACCTGATTTTTTGTCTTCTGAAACCTTTTAGGATCTCTTTGCCACGTGTACTAAGCTTTGAGAGTTGTGGGTTCCCATAATCTTGCTGTCCTTTCTGCTATGAGCCTGGTGATAACCCAGATAGAAGCCACTCTTTCAGCTTGGGCCCTGGCTAGAAGACAACAAAGAGCAGAATTGTAGTGGACATGCAGATAATTTATGACATTACCAAAAGATTACTTTGTTGTTGCAAGTTATTGCGATGTTGTGGTTGTTTGTGTTTAGTTTTCTTCTGATCCCTACTTTTTGTCTATTTCCTGTGAATTAATTTTTGTTTGTTTTGGTAAAGACTTTCCTCATTAAAGGATTTTCTCAAATATCTGGTGATCCTTGGCTATCTGCTCATTTCTAAGAGTGAAGAACTAAAAGGCTTATTGGAATTCCACGTGCAAAGTGTAAGGTTATCAACTCATCACAGTAGAGAGTTTTCTGGACTTTTTAGGGTACACTCAAATATCCGATTCTCCAGAAAGTAATCCTCCAATCTCTTTCAGAAGAAGGGAGATAATATAATACCACTGCCTGTGTTCTTAGAGCTAAGGGGGGAAGAGGACATGGAGGGCCTCACTGTCCAGCATGTAGATTATGACTTTATTTCCCTGCTCTGGCGATGTCTGGACTATATCTAGTTTCTCCATGTCTAGCCTCCCTGGCAAGTAAACCTCTGGCATTCTGCCATTAAGGAAGAAGAAATTTGAAAGTCTAATTTTTCTCATATAGACTTTCAACCAATCCAATTGTTTTCAGCCCAGATATACCCAACTTCAAGAGGTATTTCATGAGCCTCATTGCTGAGCATTTCTGGAGTTTGTGGAGTACATGGGTCTGCTTTAGGTCTTCTTCCATTGCCAGCTTGGGGTTCCTCTTTCTTTAGTACTCTTCCATCTGCTTTCCAGCTTGTAACGTTTTGTTGCAATTGTCCCCTGTCTTAGTTTCTTTGTCCTTGAACTTAACACCTTTTACTGTTATTTCAGTAGGACTTCAGGAGGAAAGAGCACTAAAGATACTTGTTAAATGGGGAAAGACTGGGAGAGAAATGGAGAGAGCTTTTCTCTCCCCACTTGAGTTCTGTCTCTCTACCAGGAGCTTTAGTGTGTTCTGTAAATAAATTCTGTCTTACCACTGGGGGAAAAAAAAAAAAGAAAATGCCATGAAGGCTATGTTAAACAGTTTGATGAAAACATTTGTATATGAAACCAGCACATTGTACCCCTTGATTGCACTAATGTACACAGCTGTGATTTAATAAAAAAAAAGAAAGATACTTGTTAAATCTGCCATGTTTAACTAGAAGTCTTGAATTATCAAAAAATAGGAAAGTGCTAAATAAGACAATAGAGTGATCTATAGTTTCTTTCCTATCATATTGACAAAATACTTGAAAAGTCTTTGTAAGAATTGCCCCAGATCACATTAATAATGGCTCATGGCATACCTATGGCTAACATAGAAGAGAATGGTATATCTGAGGTCTAACTGATTCAACCAATCTACCCTTCTCCTGAGTTAGAGGGAAAGTGAATCTTTTGTGGCAGACTACGGAGATGAGGGGAATGGGGTGTGCAGAGAATTGGGTTATTGTTGAGAAAGGAGGGTAGAGATGCTTCAAGATCAAGGGGATTTTCTACTGAATGAAGGGAGATTTCAAAGGAGCTAGAGGTCAGGTGGAGAGGCTTGGGGAAAAATCAGCAGGAAGAATGGCAAAGAAATTGGGAAGAATGTTGTTGAATGGGAATGAGCCTTTTGGAAGAGGTAGGAAGATTGTACCAGGAAAGTGGAGTAAAATTTATTGTTTCTGGTTTTCTAAAACTGAGGTGGACTCTGTCCTAATTCCTGCCCCTCAGTCAGGGCCACTGACTTTATCTATTCCTCTAGATGTGCTTCCCTTGTCCTAAGATGGGAATGATCTTGCCCAAGCAGGATCTCTTTTTCCTGTGACTAGACAAAGAGATGACCAACATTCTCACACATGTTGTCAGCCAGACTGAAAGAGGAAGGGTTCAGCTGTGCCTGCTTGTATATTCTGAGGCCAGCGATTGCAGATTAGGTGTGTCCACCCATCCTTACCCCTCTCCTCCTCCCACCATTAGGCTGAATTCCTTGATCCCTCCTCTAGACTTCCACAGTACTCTTTGTTCATTCATTCATTAAGTGACAATTAAGTACCAGACACTGTCATAGGCACTGGAGTATGATAGCAAAAAAAAAAAAAACAGGCAAAGATTCCTGCTTTGGTGGAGCTGATGGCCTAAACCTAGGCTCGAGAGACAGGGCGCTGAGAACAGGCTAGGGTGCAGAGGAGCTAAGAAGTGACATACTATGTGTCTTATTCTCAGTAAAGAACAACAATTGCTACAACTTATTCTGGAGTTGGCGGGGAATCTGGACTTAGAGTTTCAAAACAGAAAGGGTTTAGTAGCAATTATTTCTCTCAACTTCCATGGCCACTCTGGTCATAACCATTATCATCTCTCCTCTGGATCACTATCATAGCCTCCTAACTGATGACATACTTTCCTCTTTGGCCCTTCAGCCTATTTGTATGAGAGCAGAAAAAGTGGTCACACTAAAACCTAAGTAAAGACCTTGTCACTTCTGCCCTGCTCTGGCTCCTCATTTCACTTTGGTAAAAGCTGAAGCCTTGCCATGGCTTGCCAAGTTCTGCCTGTGTTAGCACTCATTTTTCTCTCCAAATTCACCTACTACTCCCCTCTTCTTCACTAACCCTGATTTCGCCTACCTTGGTCTCTTTTCTCTACTTCAATACCTCAAACTCCGATACCTGACACCGCAAGGCTGCTGCACTTGCTGTTCACTCTGCTTGGAATGCTCTTCCCCCTAGCCTGTTCTCCACTGCTTCAGGGAGACCTTCCTGGACCACTCTATTTTCAACTGCACCACCACTCACCCAGCTGCACATTCACTCTTCTTATTTGTTGTTTTCTTCTTCTTTGCAACACTTTTTGCCACCCAGTAGACTGCCCACATTATCTATCTTGTTTACTGTTTACCCTCACTAAAACACAAACCCTGTGAGAGCGAGGACTTTTTAAATGGATTTTTGTCTATTTTGTTTACTGCTGTGTCCTTGGCATTTAGTCTAGGCACACAGTAGGTACACAACAAGTGTTTGTCAAATGAACAAACGAATGAATATATATAGAAAGTTTTGAAAACTTTGGTTAGCAGTCGAGGCCAGGTTTGTCTGACTCTACCAGGCCTCTTCAGCCCAATACACTTACTTTTTGGGGCGGGGCATGGAGAGGAAACACTGGGTATGCTCCCCAGTGAGTGGGGACATCACTCCAGCCTGGGAAAATCCTCTTCTGAAGACCTAAAGGACTTATGCAGATGACCACCTTGAAGCTGAAGGTTCTGAAACTTTGAGGGTTTTTTTTTTTAAATAAAAATAGTTTTTATTCTTTTTTTTTTATTAAATCATAGCTCTGTACATTAATGCAATTGTGGGGTATAATGTGCTGGTTTCATACACAATTTGAAATATTTTCATCAAAAAGGTTAACATAGGCTTCGCAGAGTTTTCTTAGTTATTGTGTTAAGACATTTGTATTCTACATGTAGTAAATTTCACATGTACCCTTGTAAGATGCACTGTAGTTGTAGTCCCACCAATCACCTTCCCTCCACACATTCGCCCTCCTTCCCTCCCCTCCCTTGCTCCTTTCCCCATATTCTTGGGTTATAATTGGGATGGGGGTGGATGGGTGGAGGGAAGGTGGTAGCTTTCATATGAAAGCTATAACTTGGTTTCATAGTAGGACTGAGTACATTGGATACTTTTTCTTCCATTCTTGAGATACTTTTCTAAGAAGAATATGTTTCAGCTTCTTCCATATAAACATGAAAGAGGTAAAGTCTCCATCTTTCTTTAAGGCTGCATAATTTTCCATGGTGTACATATACCACAATTTATTAATCCATTCATGAATCGATGGGCACTTGGGCTTCTTTCATGACTTAGCAATTATGAATTGGGGTGCAATAAACATTCTGGTACAAATATCTTTGTTATAATGTGATTTTTGGTCTTCTGAATATATACATAGTAGAGGATTTATAGGATTGAATGGCAGTTCTATTTTTAGATCCCTAAGTGTTCTCCAAACATCCTTCTAAAAGGAATGTATTAGTTTGCATTGCCACTGGAAATGTAGAAGTGTTCTCTTTTCTCCACATCCATGCCAACATCTCTGGTTTGGGGATTATGTGATGTGGGCTAATCTTACTAGAGTTAGATGATATCTCAAGTAGTTTTGATTTGCATTCTCTGATGATTAAGGATGATGAGCATTTTTTCATATGTCTCTAGGCTGTGCACCTGTCTTCTTCAGAGAAGTTTCTCTTCAAGTCCCTTGCCCACCCCAAGATGGGATCACTTGTTCTTTTCTTGCTAATACGTTGGAGCTCTCTGTAGTTTTATTTCTTATTTTCTTCTAATTTAAAAGTGATAAAATGCAGCCTTAAAGAAAGATGGAGACTTTACCTCTTGCATGTTTACATGGATGGAGCTGGATCATATTCTTCTTAGCAAAGTATCTCAAGAATGGATGAAAAAGTATCCAATGTACTCAGCCCTACTATGAAGCTAATTTATAGCTGTCATATGAAGGGTATAACCAAACTATAACACAAGAATATGGGGAAAGGGGCAAGGGTAGGGAGGGGAGAGGGGAGGTTAGGGTGAAGGAAGGGTAATTGGTGGGGCCCCACCTACAGTGCATCTTAGAAGGGTACAGGCGAACCTTACTAAATGTAGAATACAAATGTCTTCATATAATAACTGAGCAAATGCCAGGAAGCCTATGTTAATCAGTTTGATGAAAATAGTTCAGATTGTATATGAAACCAGCACATTGTACCCCTTGATGGCACTATTGTACATAGCTATTATTTAATAATAAAGACAATAAAATTTAAAAAAGTGATAAAGGTTTACAGTAAACAGTTATTAGGTGCTCCATAAATATGATTGTGTTGCCCTCTCCAATCCTGGTCCTCCCGCTCCTCTCCTGAAAGTTGTCTGTCTTGTTTTCTTCTCTTAATATCTGTGTCAGAAAGCTCTTTCTGTATCAATACTGAAAGAACAACATCATTGCTTTTAATACCTACTGAGTATGAATACTCCATAATTCATTTAAGCAATGTCCTCTTTTTCGCTATAATAAACAGCCTGGCAATGAACATCCTGGAACATACATCTTTGTTTTCTTGACCCATCATTTCTTTAGGATGAATTCCCAGAAGTGCAATTGCTGGGTCACTAGTGTTCCCCATTAGAAGATCCTGATACTGATACTATTGTCCAAATGTGGGAGAACTGAAGTTCTAAAGGAACTGGAGCCACCCTCTGCCCTGTATTTTTCTCACATAGCTTTCATGTCTGTCTTACACTGCTTCCTCTAAGGGAGCCCATGGAAGACAGTGGTAAAATACTTATAAAATACTCAGTGACTGGTTATTGTGTACCAGGCACTGTTCTAGATGCTTTACACATATTAACTCATTCAAACCTCATAACGGTCTTAAGAGTCACATACTATTATAACCTTCACTTTATAGATGAGCAAACTGAGGCTAAGAGAGAGATGAAGTAATTTGCCTAAGGTCAAGGAGCTAGCAAGGGACAGGTGGTAGATTCAAAGCCTGGTAGTTGCAGACTGGAGCCTAGATTCTTAACACCTCACTTTTCTACACTTCCAAAGCCAGGGCTTTGGAGTATGACAAACTTGGGTTCAATTATCACTCTGCATCTTTCTAACTGGGTGATGTAAGGAAAATCACTTTACCGCTCTGAGCCTGTGTTTCCTCACCTGGTTTTCAGGAGGATTCAATGTGCTAATGTACAGCAAGAGGCACAGCACACAATTGGTGCCTCATAAATACGAGTTCCCTGTCCCTCCTCACACCATTTAACACCCTTCTCCTGGACACCATGACTAGAAATTCCATGAGGAAAAAAAAAAAAAAAGGAAAGCTTGACTCTTATTCTGAGGTTTCCAAGACTTGTGTTCCTGGCTCTTTCTCACGCCATCTCCCCCACAGGCTAGAGCCTAGGAAGTGTAGATTTCAGAAACTGTGCTCCCACAAACAGCTAGATAACCTCATGGCGGCAGATAGTGGGGCAGGCCAGCTTGCTAGCACTTCCCTTTCCAGCCTCCCATGCTGGAGGTGGGGCAGGGAAGACGGTGACTCCCCTCATCCTGCTTCCACCTTCCCTGCTCCTTAGTTCACAGGCCCAGCTTGCTTCAGATTCCGGGCCTCTGAAATCATTGCTCCAGACCATCAGACTGGGCCACCAGCCAGCTCCTCCAGCCCCAGGCTTACCGGCAGAGTCTTCGCCTTTGCTCCCTGAAGACTAATCACTGTCCTGTCAGCTTGGCCCTCTTCCCCTGTATTATTGTACAGAAATAGCCCTGGGCCCAGCTCCTCCTCCCCTCCCTTCCCTGACCGCCTTGCCCTGAGCTTCTCCACTGCTGGACTCTGATTTCTCCCATCTCATCACATCCCATTTCCTCCTCCTCCCTCTTCTCTCCGGCTTCTGCTCCTTTGTGGCTGCAATTTGACCTCCACCTCCTGGAGCCTGGCACAAACCAGATAGGTCAATAGGGCAGGGCAGCAGCCTCCCAGTACTCCTCCCCATAGGACCAGAGGAGGGAGATTGGAAGGAATGCCAGTGCTGGGCAAAACGCTTGTCTGGAGGGCCAAGTGCATGCAGAGCTTTAGCATATGCACTGAGCTGCTGCACTTGGCCCTAGGAAACCCCCTCACTTCCTTTTTTTGTGCTGAGGTGCTTTGTCTACTCTTGAAAGACCAGACAGGTTAGGACCCAAGTGATTTTTCTGCACAACTCTGAAGAGTTGTGGCAATAGTCAGCAGTGGGGGCCTGGGAAGCTGTGAGGGTCTGTGATCTCCCCAGGAAGTCACAGCAACTGGCCAGGAAAAGCTAGGCAGTCCAGGTCAGGTGAAGAAGAGGAAGCAGTAGAGGGTCTGGCTGCAGAAGGCAGGGCCCTAGTAGGGGCTGAGGAGCTGGATTCTATTCCTTGAAGGAACAGTAGGCAGAATTTCAGGGAACTGGAGTGGTACCATGGTGCTATAAAGGTCACCCAGAAACCAAGACAGAGATGGACAAGGCTAGGACTGGAGCACTGATAGCATTCAGAGCTCAAAACCAGGACAGAAGATCAGGGCCAGATCACAGCAAGCAGGGGAGCAGGGCAGAGAGGATTTGGAAGGTTGGAGTAGCAGGGTGGGCCTTACAGTGCCCAGGGTCAGAATGGGAAGTGGAGATGAAGCCGGGCCTGAAGGTAGAGTCGTGGAAAGAATATCAGTTAATGTTTCTTGTATGACAAGAAGTACTCTGCTAAGAGCTTTCCACAGATTAATTCATTTCCTCCTTACAGAAGTCTTATCAGAGAGTGTTTGTGCTTGTTTCAAAAATGAGGAAACTGAGTCATAGGGATGTTAAGGAGCTTGCCCAAAGTCATGCAGTAAGCTGCAGAATCCAAATTTAAACCCCAGTAGTTCTGCACTATGGCATTTGCATAATCCCTGCTCTTGGGCATGGTGGGTGGCTACCTCTGAGGACCTAGCTGAGGTAGCTCTCTGAGTTCCTCCTCTGGTGGACAGAGGAACAGGGCAAATCTCCAGGTAGCCCAGATCTACCACTCACTCTCTGTAGGTGCAATCATGGGCAAGCTGCTCCCTGCCTGCCAGCCTCAGTCCTTCAAGTATAAAACAGGCCAACAGGATGATCTAGGCTGCAGTTAGAAGTAACTCTTTCTTGCTCTGTAAGAAATAGCCCTGGCTCAGCCACACATTGTTGTGCCCTGACTATGGGAGCTACTCTTTGCCTTGCACCCCTGCTCCCCAAGCTGCCAAGGCTGTCCCACTGTGGCCCTCATCATAGGTTGGCAGGGTTGGGGGATGTGGAGTTAGCAGGAGTGGAGCTGGGGTTAAGGAATGGGGCTCAGGGCTTTTAGAGAGGCCTCCATTCTCCCCAAACCTGCCCTGAATGAGAATGAGGAAATTCATTGTTTCCCCCAATCCCTCCTGTAATTTCTCAAATTCATCATTCCTTGCTAACAAGAAGGAGCCAGACCACAGTGGTTTGGAGCTAGGTCAGACCTTCACTGAAGCTTTGGGAGGCTTTGCCCAAGTCTGTAGCATGATTCTCTATCTCTAGGACAGCCCCCTTCACAGTCCCCCACTTTGCTCTGGATCTTCAAGCCAATCATTTCCCCTCCTGGATCCCACAGCCCTTGGCCTTGCATCTCTATATCTGACAGACGGAGGGCCCCTTGCCCCAGCCCCCATATCCTCATTGTAACCACTAAAGAGGGAGGAGAAAAACAGGGGGGAGGGCTGAGTGGCATGGAATCGGGAAAGGGAGGGAAGGACTATCCCAGTAAGAAGGGCATCTCTCCTCTTCCCCACCAGGGGCAGCCATGGGTCCTTGGTTTTGTGACTCAGGACTCACAGTGAAATCACCCTTAGCCAAAATCAACATGTGCTCCTGAATGGGTTCAAATCCCAGGCCTGCTTCTTCCTAGCTGCATGTACTGGGCAGAGAACTCAACTTTTCTGAGCCTGAGTTTCTTTACCTCTTAAATGAGTATATTACTAGCAAATACCTCATTGGCTTGCGCTGGGCTTTAAGTAAGTTGATATGTGTAAAGTGTCGAGTACAGTGCCTGCATACCAAAAGGCTAAAAATATGACAGCTGTTATTGTTGTTGTGACCAGGCCTATGTGATCTGTAACTACCTGATGATTTCTATAGAAGTAAATGAGATAATCACAGAGAACACAAGACAGTGTCCTGTGGGCCTTGTGCCCTGTACTAAGTGGATTAAATGACATGTGACCCATGAGTCCTCCATAATGCACTGGCCTAAGAAGCACAGAGACACGGTCCAGGATCAGGCATTGGCCAAGGGACTTTGGTGTCTTCCTCTCCCTTCTCTCAAATGGGCCCATGTCTCTAGCCAGGGGCACCCTCAGCTCTTTCTCCAGCTTCCCCTTCAAGCTCATCCTGGGCTTTGCTCAGCATAGCCCTGTACCCTGCAACCTCCGCTCCTGCCCTCCAGAGAACCAGGGGTAGGGTGGTTTGAGCCCTGGAGATGGTCAAGGCAAAGGGAAAGAGAGGCCTTGTCTAGGAAATGGATTCCATAGGAAAACTAGCCACATCCTTAGTGCCAGCCCAAGGCCCAGACGCCCAGGCCTGACTCACAGGGTCTAAATGAAGATCACCTCTCCCACTTGTCTTTCTACCCATAAAATCCTGTAAGTCCTACAGACAAGAGAGACTGGAGGGCCCAGATTAGAAGACATTTCATCCACAATCATTGATTGCCTCAGCACATAAGGGAGTGACTGAAGACCTGTTTCTTGAGGGATTCCCCCAGGAGACAAGCTTTGATGGCCTTCAGTTTCCCTCCTACCATGAGAGAAGAAGAACCAACTATGGCTCTGAGGCAGAAATCAAGCTGCTCCACTCCCCAAGTTTAGGCATGCTACCACTTTTGCCTTGATACAGAATTCTTCAGTATATCAGCAGTCCCAGTACTTAGCTTCTGTCTATTACGTTAGCATTTTAGGGGCAGAATGGCCCCCTCTGCCTGCACAGTGCACCAGCGTGGTCTACACACTAGCACGTGCTATTAGATCGCTGTGCTGGAATGTGAGTATTTAAGGTTCAGGTCCTGGTTTGCCAGACTCTGTAACACCTGAGAAGAGTCCAGGTTCTGGCGCACAGAGGGACTTCTTCTGGTTCTCTCCACCCCCTACACACACCTCTTATTCTTTTGGTCTAATTTTGTAACTCATCCAGAAGCCACCCACCCTGTTCTGAACCACAATCATCTCTCACCTGGATCACTGCAGAAGCCTCATGAATAAGCCCCTGGCTTTGCCCTTGCCTCCCTCAGCTCAGTGGTTCATGATTCTTGACATGATTCAGTTAGATCATGTCCCTCTTCTACATCCATATCCTGGAATGGCTCCCATCTCACTCAGAGCAAAAGTTGAAGTTCTTAGAATGACCTCTGTGGCCATGCCCTGCGTGGTCTGCTCTCTCCCTTTCAGCTCTCAGTCCTTGCCCCCACCACTCGCCCTATCACTCTATTAAGTCAGAATGGCCTCCTTGGTGTTCCTCAAACACTCCCACTTGTTCCTACCTCAGGCCTTTCACCCTTGTCCCCTGCTTGGAATATTCCTCCCTATATAGCTTCAAAAGTCATTCCCTCACCTCCCTGGAGCTTTTGCTCAAGTGTTGTCACATCAGTTACACCTCCTGCCTGCCCTATTTCAAACTGCTGCCCTCCTTCCCCCACCTCCCACCTTCCCCATACTCCTTCCTATCTGTCAGTCTCTCTAATCAATTACTGTGTTCATTATCTGTCTCCCCGGACTTGGATGTCAGCTTCAAGAGAACAGAGATTTGTGTCTATTTGTTTGCACTTGTATCCCCAGTGCTTAGCACCATACCCAGTATGTAGAAGCCACCCGAAAGAAATAGTCAGGTGACTCAGGAGCCCAGCTAGAAGCAGAGGAGCCAAGAGACGTTTTGAGCTCAGACCTTGGCACCCAGGCTCCACCTGCCCTTGCTTCCCTTGTCTGTGGCTATATAGGGCCCTTTCATGGTTTCTTTCTGAAGGGTTCCATTGCAGGATGGCACTTTAGAGGACTTGGGTCTCTAAGCAGGATTCCAACCCACAACTCCCTGATTGTCTGGTCCCATAATCTATAGCAACAGGGGAGGGGTTCTCAACCTAAGGATGTGTCTGCACCTCATGCTGTTCTTGACCTTCCCTCGTCTCTCCAGACAACAACAAAACATCTCTACCTTTTTGGAGTTGGTGCCATCACCCCCGCCTTGATTACAAAGTTTAAAGGGCTGGGCAGGAATGCCTAGCTTCAGGGCCTCTCCTTATGCAGCTGGCAAGCACTGTCTGGCCAAGCCAGGGACCCAAAATGATAGCTCATTGCTGGCATGAGGCCCCTGCCTACTTGCCCCAGTCAGGAAAAGCAGTGCCAGACTGGACCTGGGGCTCTGTGAGGTGGGCACACAGGCACTGAAACAGGCAGGGAGAGAGGAAAGGAGAGAGAAGGCCAAAGAGAGCATGGAGAAAGAAGGGGAAGTTAAGGAAGAAATGGGTGGCATGTTAAATGGAAGGAAAGGTAGCTCTTCATAGACTGCTAGAGCTGACAACCACAGTGGGTTCCAGACTCCGTTCTTTGCAGTGCTCCAAGATGCCTCCAGGGCCTCTGGGGGCATAAAGTAAGAGCCCAATAGATGAGACTGTTGGATCCCGTTGCCTCTCAACCAGAACAAGACCTCCTTATTTGATTCAACCTTGGGCTTTCACATAAGGTTTTACTTGCTGAGAAGTTTCTGCTACTAAAATAGGAAGAGAGAGAGGGAGGAAGGGAAGAACAAAGAGAGAAGAATGGAAGGGGTAGAAGGAAGAAAGGAAGCAAGGAAGGAAAGGAGGGAGGAAAGGAAGGGAGAATGGAGAGAAAGAAGGAAAAAGGAAAGAAAGGGAGGAGGTAAGGAAAAAAGGAAGAGAAGGATGAAAGGGAGAAGGGAGGAAAAAAGAAAGAGAGGGAGGAAGGGAGGGAGGGAGGAAGGAAGAAAGGAGGGTGAGGAGGATTGGAGGGGATGGAAAGGGAGGGAGGAAAGAATTGGCGTATGGGAGCTCTAGTACTTAATGTTTATCCTCTGCCCCCAAACAGGTAGATCAGTGAGAGGGCTGGCGAGGGAGGCACCAGCTCCCTTCCCTTCTGTGCTCTGGCCTTTGGAAAGGTCAGTGTGCAGCCAGGGGAAGAGAAGAAAAGCAAGAAGATGTACTGCTTTTCTTGGGGAGGGCAGTGGGGCAGGGCTGCTGGAGGAGGGAGTTTTATGATTTTCTGAGGAGAGGGAGGGCCTACGGAGGGGATTCTAGGGTCCCACAAATAAGGAAGTATTTCCTACCAAATTCTGAAGATGTAAGCTGTCTGAAGAATGGATCGCTTGTTGTTTACTCTTTGATTCCTGGGGGTCTCAATTAAAAACTATGTTTTTCAGTTTAATTAAGTCTCATTTGTTATTTTTGTTGTTGTTGCAATTGCTGTGGAAGTGTTCTTTAAGTCTTTTCTCAGGCCAATATCCTCAAGTGTTTAACCCATGCTTTCTTTGCAACAATCCCTTATATCAATGGGCTAGAGATGAATAGAACATTTTCTAAATGCTCATCGTCCCTAATCATCAGAGAAATGCGAATCAAAACTACCCTGAAGCATCACCTAACCCCAGCAAGAATGGAGAGAAGGGAACATTTTTACACTGCTGGTGGGACTGCAAACTAATACAATCTTTTTGGAAGTATGGAGAACCCTCAAAGAACTCAAACTAGACTTCGCATTTGATCCTGCAATACCCAGAAGAAAAAAAAAATCCTTTTACCATAAGGACTCTTGCACTAGACTGTTTATCACAGCTCAATTTACAGTTGCCAAAATGTGAAACGGCCTAAGGCTTGGCGCCTGTGGCTCAACGGGCTAAGGCGCCAGCCATGTACACCTGAGCTGGCGGGTTAGAATCCAGCCTGGGCCCGCCAAACAACAATGATGGCTGCAACCAAAAAATGGCCGGGCATTGTGGCCGGCGCCTGTAATCCCTGCTACTTGGGAGGCGGAGGCAGGAGACTCACTTGAGCCCAGGAATTGGATGCTGCTGTGAGCTGTGATGCCATAGCACAATATCCAGGGTGACAGCTTGCGGCTCTGTCTAAAAAAAAAAAAAAAAAAAAAAACAGCCTAAATGCCCACCAACCTAGGAATGGATTAACAAGCTCTGTTATATGTATACTATGGAATACTATTCAGCCGTTAAAAAGATGGAGACTTTATGTCTTTTGTATTAACCTGGATGGATGTGGAACACACTATTCTTAGTAAAGCATCACAAGAATGGAGAAGCAAGAATCCTATGTACTCAATTCTAATATGAGGACAATTAATGACCTAGTACACTGTGGTTGCGTGGTGAGGGAAAGAGAGGGCAAAGAGAGGGAAGGGGGCGGGTCATGGTGTATGACACACCTTTTGGGAGCAGGACACAATTATAAAAAGGACTTTGCCTAATAAATGCAATCAATGTGACCTGGTTCTATGTACCCTGAATGAATCCCCAACAACAACAACAAAAAATCAAACTATGTTTTTACAAAGAGGCAGAAAAGCAAAGGAGCCTGTAAGCTACAGCTCTGGCCCACATTCTTGGTGAAGAATTCAACACTGTCTACTGCCCCTTTCTGAAGCTGAGGCCTGAATATCTGTGCCCAGGAAAGTGGCTTCAAAGGAAGATAGTAGCTCTTACAGCAGCTTTAGGGCATGGGGACCCCAGCATTGGACCTGGTGTTGTGTCAGTGCTATAGAGGGCACAGCATTGAGTGGTAGCAGGAGATTCCAGGGTGGGTAGTCTTGGGGAAAGGCACACATTGCACTGAGTAGGGATGGGCTGGAGTTAAGGGTGTTGAGAACTGACCCCAGAGGGGAGGTTCCTAGCCTAGCAGCTTTTGCATGTTGGCCGCTGGCCATGGGCCTGACCCCCAGCGTTGCCATAGTGCTCTGTGGGTCTTCCCAGCCTGCCAGGCGGAATGTGGCCTGGATGGTTTCCCAAGGAATGCAATCAAGATGCAAATGGGGGGCCCAGGAGGAGCTGGTCGATAGGGTTGTCACCTCCTCAGGCCTGTGTGGAGTCTGGACTGGCCTAACCGGGAAAATGTTCTGGTTGGGCTCTGCTCCTGGCCAGAGCGGCTGTGGAGTGCCAGTTTCCCCTCTTGGCAGGCCTGAGAAATGGAAGATGCCTACCAGAGCTAGCCCCCTCACTGGCCCTCTGGCCTATCTCATTCCCTGCACCCAGCCGGGCAGATAGCTCCCTGAATGTAGGAAATGGGCTGAGGCATCTGGCAGAGATTTGCAAGGGCTTTGGGACAGCTTTGCCTTATTAGAGGAGTTCAAAGAAAAGTTCCCAGGAGGCCCAGCTCTCATCAGTCCAGAGGCATGGGCAAGGATTGCCCGACAGGGACTGCCACCTTGGGTCCATCTGCCTGGACTACAGTTGCTGGCTTACACAAGGGGAACCAATTCATGTTCAGGTATCCCTCTTGCCTTCCGTGAGTGGCTCTGCTGCAACTCCTGACCTGCTGGCTCCCCTCTGAGACACTGCTCTTTGATGAAGCTTTAGAGCCACTTTGAGCTAAGGTGTCAGCAGCCAAGGTGCCTGTGTCCCCATCACCCCCAGACTCTAGGGCTGGCATGGTTCCACAAAGTGCCAGATATGTAGCACACGGTTTATAGGGTCATCCTAAACCCCAATATGTGGTCCCATTAGCTCCAGAAAAATATCAAAATATGCCTCAAATACCAACATTTTGGCATTCAGATGGGCTTTGTGGCCCTAGACAAGTCAAGCCTTTTTCCCCTCTTGGCTCCTATTTTCCCCATCTTTCAAATGAGAGACTAGGTTAGAACCTCATTCCCCTTGAGGCCACTTCTGCTTTAATTTCCCCTATCAGACATTTCATGGGCTTCTGCTTTAGCTCATGCTGGATCTTCTGATCCTTCAATCCTTCTCTTTGAGGAGATAGCAGATTGGAGCCATCCATTCTGTGTTCAGACAGATCTTTGCTGAAGTCTCTGCTCTGTTGCTTCCTGGATATGTGACTATGGGGAAGTCACTTTTCCTGTTGAAGCCTCACTCTCAACTCTAAAATGAAGCTTCTGAGACCTCCTTCTTTAGTGGCTCTGGAAATGAAATGAGTCCAGAGTGTGGAGTGTCTCCAGTAGTGTCTGGCCCACAGCAGGAGCCTGGGAAATGTGTGCGGGAAGAAGAAAAGACTTCAATGTGCTCAAAGAAACTAAAACTGTTCCCCACCACTGAACACTCTGGATTCTAAAGATGTGAGTTTTGGGGACATTGGCTGGTACCTGCCCCACCCCAGTGTTCCAAGGAGTAGGGGCAGCACAAGCTTGGGGCTGGGAAAGAACTTTTTTTTTTTTTTTTGAGACAGAGCCTCAAGCTGTCACCCTGGTTAGAGTGCTTTGGCATCACAGCTCACAGCAACCTCCAATTCCTGGGCTCAAGCGAGTCTCCTGCCTCGCCTCCCAAGTAGCTGGGACTACAGGCGCCCGCCACAATGCTCGGCCATTTTTTGGTTGTAGCCGTCATTGTTTGGCGGCCGGGCTGGATTCGAATCCGCCAGCTCAGGTGTACGTGGCTAGCACCTTAGCGACTTGAGCCACAGGCGCCGAGCCAGGAAAGAACTTCTTTTAGTGCTACCTGTGCAAAAGCAGGGAGGCTTGCCCTGGGATGCAGTGTCCTCTACCTCCTGCTGCTGGCAAGAGCACTAGTCCCTCCCCACCCGCCAACGAGTGGCCTCTAGCCCTGCCTTACCAGGCCTGGGACCAAAAAGGAAACAACTGGCTCCAGGCCTCAGATTCCTGGCCCTGTTACTTTGCTCTGCATGTATGTTGGCCCCTGGTTTAACAGAAGCATGCTTCAGAAGCACATTCAGCTTCTCCATTTTATTGCAAGTGTGGGCACAACCAATGACAAGGCCAGAGGGGACCAAGGATACCACTTATATGCTGACTCTTCCTCCCATGTCTCGCTCTCTCTTTTTCTTTCTCTCTCTCTTTTCTTTTTCTCTCACTTGTCTTTCTTCTCTGCTCTCTGTATGATCTGAGCCTCGACGTTCTGTCTCAACTTTTTGTCTCTTTCAATTTTCTTCAGCCTCTGGCCTTCCATTGGCGTACCTGGACCTCTCTAGAAGTAGGTGTGTGGAAACTGGGAAGCCAGCACTGCTCCAGGGAGTCAGGACCAGTGCCAGACTCCAGGCAGGCAGTATGGGACAGCATGAGTTTCAGTGGCCCACAGACTGCAAAGAAAAATATGAAAATGACACATACTAGCATTCTTTCTGGACATGTTTCATTCTTACCTTCCTTTTGAAGACTTCTTTTTCTAATATTTTGGCTCCTTAACTGAAGGCTCAAGCTTGGCAAAGTGACAACTCACTTTTACTCAAAATTCTAAGCTGTGGGTCAAGATGGGGAGTATAAACCCTTGTTGTCTCTCCACCAAACTCCTAGTCTCCTTTAGAATCTGGTCATCACCTGAGCACAGGGTTGCAGCCTCTACCATACCCTCCTTGTCTCCTTCCAGAAGCCCTGGCCCTCCTCTGAGGGCACAGACATATGCTAGAAAGTTCATCCACTCGACAAGAATTTGAGGGGCATCTGCTATGTGCCAAGCCCAGTAGGCAGAAGTAATCACGGCACCACTCTCATGGGGCTCCATGAGAGGACAGGAGACAGGCATTGAACAAAAAGTTATATCTGGGCTGAGTGTTTTCCTAGAGCAAGCTCAGAGTGCCCTCACCTGAAAGGCTAGACATAGGCCAAGGTTTAGGTATGAGCTTCTTAGAGGAGCATTGTTCAAGGTGAGGCTGGAAAAGTCAGCAGAGGCCAGAGAATGAGTTCTGGCTCAATTCCTTGTCCTAAGATTAATAGATATGTACCAACCTCTCAATTTTACAGGTATTGGCTCATTTTTTGTTCTTAAGCACCCTAAAGGCAGGGTCTATTATTAGCCCCATTTCTCAGATGATGACACTGAGGCTCAGAGACATGAAATGATTTACCCACAGTCACAATACAATACGCATTAGGCAGCAGCAGGATAGAGTCCAGGCAGTCTGGCTACAGAGCTTGACCTCTGCTAACTGCCTACTGAAACATGAATGAACTAGAAGCAATGGAAAGCACGAAGGCTTTATGCAGGGCAGATCTCACCATTAATGTGCCTATGAAAACACATCCTGGCAGGGTGGATATTGGTCTGTAGGGCAGAAGGTGAAACAGCACCCAGGGAAGAAGCCACTGTAGTGGCCCATGTGAGACATGATGGTAGCTGGGGCTAGAGTGTTGGCAATGGAATGGAGTATAGGAGATGGACTAGGGAGTTATTTTTGAGGCAGAATTGGTAGGACTACTGGTACTGTTCAGACAGAACTTTCCAACTTACTCCACATTTCCATAGGCCATATCTAATTTGATCCACTTAAGACCTCTGTCAAGTGACTAAAGCAATAATCAGTATTATCCCCATCCTGCAAGTAAGAAATCCAAGGCCCAGAGAGTGGCAGTAAGTTGTTCAAGATCATAATATAAGTGTGTGTGTTCCAGCGAATGTTATTGTTCCTGAGAACCTGTGTGGGCACCTGTACCCACCCAATCACACATGGATGTGTATACACACACTGAGCAGGCACATAGGTGTGTGAGTGCACGTGTATGTGCAGATATGTGCAGACATGTATGGACATGTGAAAGCCTCATGCAAATGTGTGCATGCAGCCTATGCAACTGCTACCTAAGGTGGACCCTTGGGCTGCAAACTGGGTCCTGGGTGGCTGAGTATGAAGAAAGGTATGACACCTTGTCCCCTGATGCAGACATAGGACTGCAAAGGAGGCTCTGGGTGGCAACTGTCCTTGTTAAAAGCTAGACAATCCATAACTCCCTGGATCTGAGTTTGGGCTCTTGGGTTGATGGATTCAATACAATAATAATAACTACTTAAGTTATTGAGCCCTTACTGTGTGTCAGGCCCTGTTCTCAGCCTGTCATATGCGTTGTATCAGTCTGTTCTTACAACCCTATAAGTAGCAATAATTATCTCTGTTTATAGATGAGGAGACAGAGGCTCAGAGAGTTTGAATAATGTGCCCAAGTTCATAGAGCTAGTAAGCTGTGAATTCAGAGACTCAGACTTAGACACTCATTCTTTCTTTCTTTTCTTTCTTTCTTTATTTTAATTTGAGACAGAGTCTCACTTTGTTGACCTCGGTAGAATGCCATGGCATCACAGCTCACAGCAACCTCAAACTCTTGGGCTCAAGCAATTCTCTTGCCTCAGCCTCCCAAGTAGCTGGGACTAGAGATGCCCACCACAATGCCTGGCTATGTTTTTGTTGCAGTTGTCATTGTTGTTTAGCAGGCACAGGTGGGTTTGAACCTGCCAGCCTCAGTGTATGTGGCTGGCGCGCTACCCACTGAGTACAGGCACTGCCTGGACACTCATTCTTTTTTTTGCAGTTTTTGGCCGAGGCCAGGTTTGAACCAACCACCTCCGGTATATGGGGCCAATGCCCTGCTCCTTTGAGCCACAGCATCACCCCAAGGACACTCATTCTTAAATACTCTGCCACTCCACTATACACAGAGACACAGAAATACAGACATATGACCTCTTGCATCAGCAGGCAGGCCCCAACCCACACAAGAGGCCAGCACTCCCTGTTACTTGGGAGCCTCAATGTGGAAAAGACTCTGGAGCAGGTCTAGGGGCATAGGGCTGGAGCTCAGAAGGCCGGGGCCCTATGGCCCTTCCCCGCACCCTCGCCTGGCCTTAACTCTGCTACTCCTCTGAGATTGGCTGTCTCAGGACTTGCTCAGGTTTCCAGTCTCTGGCCTCCAGGCTGCAGGCAGCACAGTGAAAATTTATGGCTTGAGAAAGTTCTTGCAAGTCCATTGCCCACATCCTCTCTCTCTGACTTTGCATGGTTTATCAAGATACAGGGGCTTACCTCCCCTGTCCTCTCCTCTCCCTGCTGCATGGCCTCCCTCCCCCACCAATTGTCTCTGGCCACAACTCTCCCCCTCGCCCCTCCCACTACTTGCTGACCTTGCCTGCCTCAGTTGAACCCACCATACACCCTGGAATTGCAGATAAAATTTCTTCTTTTTCCTTCCCTCTCATGCTGGCCGTGAAAACAGAGGAAGGAGCATGGGTGAGAGGGACTGTGTGTGTGTGTGGGGGGTACATGTGCTTCAGTGGCTAGTAGGGATGGTGGCAGGTCCAGGTGGGGAGGGGCTGTGCACCTGTGGGTCTGCAGGGAAGAAGCACTTCAGACATGAGGAAAGTGCACCATTTCATGTTTGTGTGGCTACCACAGGGCCTGGGCTGCTGAACATGAGCAACAATATTTGTAGCATGAAGGTATGTATGTACAACGTTTGTGCCTATATGCATGCATGCCTCTTGTGGCTGTCAGGCTGTGGTTCAGCTCTTATACAGAAGAACCTACAAGCTCTAGTCAGAGAAGCAGTATATTTGGATGGTCAAGAGCATGGACTTTGGGCCAGATTGCCATTTGTTAGGCTTGCGACCATAAACCAATTACTTCACATTTGTGTGCCTCAGTTTCCTCATCTGTGTAATGGGGATGATAATAATATTGCCTAAAGAGTTGTTGCAAAGAATACCAGAATAGGAGATGGAGCAAGATGGCGGATGAGTAGCAGCTTCCTTGCGGCTGGGCACGGTGAGACTGGGGAGAGAGGACTTCAGGCATCTCTGCCAGGCAGGATCTGCCCAAAAACTTCCCTTTGGGGACACAGGGAGACAGTGTGAGGCTTCTGGACACCCTGAGGAAGGCTAAAGTGGCAGAGATTGGGCAAGTGGTTGCATCTGTTCGTTCGGTCTGATCCTGTTGGCAGCTGTGGCTGGGGCAGCAGTGGGACTGCAAGCTGGAAGGGCCTTGCCTGTGAGCCATTTGGGTTTCTTTTAGACTTGGCACTTGGTTGAACTGCTTTGGGAGAACTTGGGGAGGAGTGCGGGGTTTTTTTGAGTGTTGTCTGGGGCCCCAGATTGGGCCACCAGATGCAGCTGCCAGTGTTTGGTGGTGGGCTGTGTGGAGCCATTGTGGGATAACTGCCCTGGAAAGCTCCACCCTCAGGGTCCCAGAACAGGCATTGGGCGGGAGCGAGTAAGTTAGTGACTGAGTAGCCTAAAGGTGGGGACTGAGACGCCTTGCAGCCTTAGCCCTCAGGGGCATAGGGTGAGACCAGTTTTGGCACACTGGGTAAGTGGATAGCCACTCAAGGAGTGAACCCAGCCACAGCGCTTTCCTGGGAAAGCTTCGGCTTAGCCCAAGTTAGCAATTTAAAGTGTCTTCTAAGCAGGCTGAGGAGGATTTAAGCTCTCCACCCTGCAGAGTTTGAGAAATCATTAGAAACACAGGGTCACTCCCTACAAAGATCCAGT
>CAUYON010019174.1:0-10370 GCA_963573935.1 Arctocebus calabarensis | reverse complement strand
CCATGAAGGATATCTGGAACAGTATGATCAAAATATTTCTGAATGTATATGAATCGTGCCCTGTGATTGCACCAATGTACATAATTATGATTCAATAAAATTATTAAAAAAAAATGTTTGTCACAGGAATAAAAGCTGTCTTATTGTCAATTATAAATATATCGCCAGTTATAAATGGAAACAAACCCAAGTATTTATGAGAAACATTAGGAATTAAAGTACAGTTTACTCATAAACAACATGGGTTTGAACTGTGTGGGTCTGCTCATACAAAGATGGTCTTCCACTTCTGTTACTTCTGAGACAGCAAGACCCACCTCTCCTCTTCCTTCTCCTCAACTTCCACTGAATGAAGAGTAAATATATTTTATCTTTCTTATGCTTTTCTGAATATTTTGTTTTCTCTAGTGTAGTCTATTATAAGAATATAGTATATATACATAAAACATACAAAATATATGTTAGTTGACTGATTGTACTATCAATAAGGCTTCTAGTCCACAGTAGGCTGGTAGCAGTTAAGTTCTAGGGGAGTCAAAGGTTATATGTCAGTTTTTGACAGGGGATGTCAGTGTTTCTAACCCCTGAATTGTTCAAAGGTCAACTGTATAATTTTGGGGGGCAGAAAAATATTATAAGTTTCATAATGTTTGTCTTCTTGTCATTTAATTTATAATAAAGAGTGAACATTTTTTCTATGCATTGGCATATTGTCATATTCTTTACAAAGTTTTGATCAGCTTCCAACATTTTATCCGTTGAGCTTTCAATGTAATGAAATATCTTTGAGCGTTTCTTTAATGTGAAGTTGTTTGCTGGCATCACTTCCTGTGGGACATCTTCATTCTTTTCATCAAAATAACTTTCTTCATTTATATTGATAAGTTTGCCTCCACAAAGTTCCTCTGGCAGTATAGCCTGAGTCTCTCAAAAGGTAGCCATGTACAATGTAACTAAATATTTGTGCCTCCCCCATTAGTTGAAATCTTAGCCCCCGATATGATGGTGTTAGAAAGTGGGCCCTCTAGAAGGTAATTAGGTCCTGAGGGTGGGAGCCCCATGAATGGGATTAGTACCCTTCTAAAAGGGAACCCAGAAAGCTATTTCACCCCCTTTTGCCATGTGAGTATATAAGAAAATTGTCATCTACAACCTGGAAAGGGGCCTTCATCAGAGTATAACCAGGCTGGCACCCCAAACTCAGATTTCCAGCCTCCAGAACTGTGAGAAATAAATTTCTGTTGTTTATAAGCCCCTCAGTCTATGATATTTTGTTATAGCAACCTTAACTGACTGAGATCTTGTGCTAACAATCCAATGGTCAAATATTTCTTCCATAACATCTAATTTACATTGAATTGGAATTTTACTTTTGGCATTATCATTTTTCATTTCTTTTGTTGCATTTTTATTTTTGTGGCCAATTCCCTCTTTCACTGATTAATTTTTATAAAACATCATGTGGATTTATCACCAGGAGAACAGGAGGCAACACAACTGTGTGCTCATTCTCTGTACATGAACCACATAACAGGTGTGCAGTGACCAATCACTAGCAGACATTAAGGAGTGATGTGATTAGTCACTGATTATTATACATATCTATTCTTTACACAGTGAACTGAGGACTGAAGAGGTAAATGTGGAGTACTTTGTACTTTATATAATTACTCACAGTTAATATACAGTGATCACTAATAATTGAGCCATTTTGGGGGGGAACTGGTATAATTTGACTTAATTATGGTAGCGGAAGTTTGTGCCATCATTATGCAAAGTGAGGACTCCCTATATGTGTATAATATAGGGATATCTTTTCAAGAGAAGATGAAAGTAAGGACAGAAAGGGGCATTTTTAGGTCTTTTAAAAATTGAAGTAAAATTCACGTAACATTAAATTAACCATTCACTTTACATTAAGTATACAATTCAGTAGCACTCAATGTATTCACCATGTCATGCAATTATACCACTTCTCTACACTTTCAGAACTTTTTTATCACCATAGAACAGCAGTTCTCAACCTGTGGGTGGTAACCCACAGGGACTATATTAAAGGGCCGTGGCATTAGGAAGGTTGAGAACCACTGCCCTAGAAAAACACCCCGTATGCATCACCAATCCTCCCTTATCTTCCCCTCCACTATTCCCTGGTAGCCATCATTCTATTTTCTGCCTGTGTAGATTTGCAGAATATTCTGGATATATCTTATAAAATGAATCACACAATATGCAATCCTTGGGTCTGGTTTCATCCCATGAGCATAGTGTGTTCAAGGTTCATCCAAGTTGTAGCACATACAAATATTTCATTCTTTTATATGGCTGAATAATATACCATTGTATAGATATACTTTGTTTTTTCATTCATTCATGGGCATTTGGGTAATTTCTACCTTTTATATAATACTGCTATAACATTTGCAAATAAGTTTCTATGTGGATGTGTGTTTTCACTTCTCTTGGATTAGAACTGTTAGATTTTATGGTAATTCTGTGTTTAAAGAACTACCTTGTACCTGTCATGTGATGCATGTATGTATACATTTTTTTTTAGGTGGAATTGCTGAGTCTTAGAGTTTATGTATGCTCCGCTTTAGTAAATTCTGCTAAAGTTTTCAAAGCAATTGTACCAATTTATATCTCAGTAGCAGTACAGCAAAACTCCAGCTGATTACAGAGCAGCTGTCAACTCTTGGTGTTGTCAGGCTCTCTATTTTAACATACTTTGGATGGGCATGATATAGTATTGTGATTTGATTTTACATTTTCAAGATTATTGATGAGAATGAACACCTTTTCATATAATAATTTTCTGTTTGGATATCCCCTTGTGAAGAGCCTGTTCAAGTCTTTTCCTGTTTTTCTAACCCTGAGTTATCTGGGTTTTTAAACATAAATTTACAGGATTTTTTTAATACATTTTGGATATGAAATCTTTATTGGGTATACGAGGTTGGATAATTAAGTTTATGAACTTGTCCTAGAAAAAAATGCTACATACCTCATTGCTGAATATCACTACAGTTACCTTCGAAGTACCCCCCATGGCCATCTAGTGACCATATAATGACAGCCCTGATAACCAATCTAGAAAAAGAGTTTGAAAATTATTTTGACTGGGTGTCGGCATTGGTGCATAGCTTCCCAAGGAGGAGTACCTTGACGGTTACCATAGTGATATTAAGCAATGAGATATGTAGCATTCTTTCTAGGATGAGTTTGCAAACTTAATCCGACCTCATATGTATTATGAATATCTTCTCCTACTCTGTGTTCCTCATTTCATGAAGAAGGTGTTGGTGAATTTGCCATACACAACACATGAGCTATTTACAATATCCATGCATTCAGTCCTCACCCCTCTCACTTAGACTCCACCTGCTATGAATTCATTGCTCCTCTTTCCCATACTTCTAAGGCATGTGGACTTATGGAATGCTAGTTGGAGCTGGGCAGTCATATTAGAAGTAGAAGTTTGGTTTTTCGAGTATAAGAAAACATGAAGCTATCATTAAAGAAAGGAAAGAATATTTTCCAAGTCAGAGAGGAGAAAACCATGGCTTAAATAGTCAGTCCATGGGCTAACGGAAGTGGGGGAAAGAATCAAAGCTGAGAATATTGCTGTTACCACTTTGTCCTCATATGTAATCATCAAGGATTGTTAGCTCAATATGGGTGTAAGGTCTGTTTTTCTGAGAGTGAAGTCTAGTGACAACTATCTGGTTGAGTGATATGTATAAAATATGTAACATTTCTACTGTCTTTAGGTTGGAGAGCCCTTTCTAGCTTCTTCAGGGATCCTGCATACTTTGTTGGCCACCACCAACTTTCCTTCTAATAGGAGTATTCCTGTCTCTCCAAAGCCTGGAGGAAGCTTTGAGAATGCCTTACCATCACTTCCTGTTTCACATTTGTTTACCTTGGAGAGTCCAGTGAATTGTTAATTTTGTGGACTTCATTCGAAGGACAGACTAGAGGGGTCAAAGGCAAAAGGCAGGAAGAAAAAGGCCATGTGGTAAAGGGTCTTAATTTCTAGGCAGAGGCCTTTTGACTAAACTGAGTATTCAGTACAGACCCATTGAAGGCTTTTGATCAGATCAAATGCTCAAAGTTATATTTTAGAAAAGTTAATCCCAAGGTGGAGCATGATGGCGGATGGGATAGACATTTAGTTCAGCTGTCCTGGGCCAACAGAATAAGTGGGAGTGGGGGGTGATGGCTGACTGGAGCTAGCTTTCAACAGAAGCTCCAGTCCAGAGGGAGAGATAATGGCCAGAAAGAATCCAACAAAGCTGAACGGTGGGAGCTGAGCTGAGAGAAGAGATAGACAATTGCATATCTTCTCTGCTGAGGCAAGCTGTGACCCAAGGAAACAAATTTCAGTTGAGACCTCAACCCAGAGTCACTGATTCACTAGGATTGGACATAGATCAGCTGAATATAAGACAGGGCCACCTAGCCCCACCACACCAAGCAAGTCTCTAGACTCTCAGGCTGTAGTACTGTACGGGTCCTTTGCAAAGCTGTAGGGGAAAAGCTACAGTCAACCAATCCCAGCTCTTTGGCAAAGGGCTGGTTAACCACAACTCCAGAAGACCCTAATCCAATTTCACCTTACCTGCTCATCTAGCCAAATGGTGAAAAACAATCGTGGGGTGGAATCAGCGGAAAAACTCTGGCAACTTGAATAATCAGAGCAGATCAATTCCCCCAAGGAACAACAAAGCAGTCACACCAGAGGGTCCCACTCATAAACAAATGGCTAAGATATCAGAAATTGAGTTTAGAATTTAGATGGCAAATAAGATTAAAAGAATGGAAGTAAAGTTTGGAATTAGAAATTATGGGCAAAATTCAAAAGTTGTCTCAAGAATTCAATGAATTCAAAGACGAAACCACCAAAGATTTTGACACATTGAGAAAAGAAGTTGCAGCCTTCCAAGATATGAGAAATATAGTAGAATTCTTCAGTAACAGAGTGGAGCAGGCAGAAGAAAGGATTTCTGACATTGAAGACAAAGCTTTTGAATGCTCCCAAACACTCAAAGAGGAAGAGAAGTGAAGAGCAAAAATGGATCATTCTCTCAGAGAGCTCTGGTATAATTCAAAGACAACTAATATTCACCTTATAGGAATTCCTGAAGGCAATGAGGTTGCTTCAAAAGGCCCAGATGCTCTACTCCAAGACAATATTGAGGAAAACTTCCCAAACATTGAGAGAGATTCTGAAATTCAGATAGCAATTTCAGACCCCCAGCATGACTCAACACAAATAAGGCATCTCCCAGACATATTATAATTCACTTTGTCAAAGTCATGAAGTTATGAAGGAGAAAATCCTGCAAGCAGCCAGACATAAGAAAACCATAACCTACAAGCAGAAGAATATTAGAATGGCTGCAGGTCTTCCTGCTGAAACTTTTCAAGCTACAAGAGGATGGTGATCTACCCTCAACCTCCTAAAACAAAACAATTTTCAACCCGAGATCCTGTATCCAGCTAAACTGAGTTTCATTTATGATGGAGAAATTAAATACTTTAATGACATTCACGTGCTGAAGAAATTTGCCATAACTAAACCACCTCTCCAGGATATTCTCAGACCCATTCTCCACAATGACCAGCACAATGCTGTACCATCAAAGTAAACTTACTCAGAAATTTTTGATCAAATCCCAACTTCCACAGGGGCAAAGGATTAAAAATGTCCACTGGACTTTTGAAACATTTGACACCCAAAATACTACCAGGGTTATCACTACTCTCAATTAATGTGAATGGCTTAAATTGCCCTCTAAAGGGACACAGGATGGCTGACTGGATACAAAAACTCAGGCCAGATATCTGTTGCATACAAGAATTTCATCTTACCTTAAAAGATAAATATAGACTCAGGGTGAAAGGATGGTCATCTATAATTCAGGCAAATGGAAATCAGAAAAAAACAGGTGTTGCAATTTTATTCTCAGATGCTTTAAACCAACAAAAGTAAGGAAAAATAAGGATGGTCACTTCATATTTGTTATGGGAAACACTCAACATGATGAGATTTCAATTTTAATATTTATGCACCCAACTAGAATGCTCCTCAGTTTATAAGAGAGACTCTAACTGAATGAGCACCTTGATTTCCTCCAGCACTATCATAGTTGGAGATTTTAACACCCCTTTTGCTGTATTGGATAGATCCTCCAATAAGAAACTAAGCAAAGAAATTTTAGACTTAAAACTAACCATTCAACAATTGGATTTAACACACATCTACAGAACATTTCATCCTAACAAAACTGAATACACATTCTTCTCATCAGTGCATGCAACATCCTCCAAAATTGATCACATCTTAGGTCATAAGGCTAACCTCAGCAAGTTTTAAAAAATAGAAATTATTCCTTATATCTTCTTGGACCATCATGGGATAAAAGTTGAACTCAGTAACAATAGGAATCTTCAGATTCACACAAAGACATGGAAACTAAATCTTATGCTAAATGATAGCTGGGTCATAGATGAGATTAAGAAAGAAATTACCAAATTTTTGGAATAAAACGATAATTAAGACATGAACTACTAGAACATGTGGCATACATGAACTACAGAACCTGTGGCAGGTTCCAATTCCACTTTACTCTGTAAAGGCAGTCCTAAGAGGGAAATTTATGGCATTGCAGGCCTTCTTCAAAAGAATGGAAAGAGAGGAAGTTAACAACTTAATGGGACATCTCAAATTACTGGAAAAGGAATAACATTCCAATCACAAACCCAGAAGAAGAAAAGAAATAACCAAAATTAGAGACAGAATTAAATGAAATTGAAAAGAAAAGAATTATATAACAGATCAATGAATCAAAAAGTTGGTTTTTTGAAAAGGTCAATAAAATAGATAAACCTTTGGCTAACGTAACCAGAAATAAAAGATTAAAATCTCTAATTTCACAATCAGAAATGTCACAGACAAGATAACCACAAACTTGGCAGAAATTCAAAAAATCCTTCATGAATATTACAAAAAACTCTATTCTCAGAAATATGAAAATCTGAAGGAAATTGACCAATACTTGGAAGCACACCACCTAGACTTAGCCAGGAAGAAGTGGAAATGTTGAGCAGTCCTATATCAAGCTCTGAAATAGCATTAACTATACAAAATCTTCCCAAAAAGAAAAGTCCGGTACCAGATGATTTCACATCAGAATTCTACCAAACCTTTAAAGAGGAACTAGTACCTATATTACTTATGTTTTCCAAAACATAGAAAAAGAAGGAATATTCCCCACACATTTTATGAAGCAAACATCATCCTGATCCCCAAACCAGGAAAAGACCCAAACAAAAAAAGAAAATTATAGGCCAATATCTCTAATGAACATTGATGCAAAAATATTCAATAAGATCTTAGCAAACAGAATCCAGCAACACATCAAACAAATTATACACTATGACCCAGTGGGTTTTATTCCAGACTCTCAAGGCTGGTTCAATATACGTAAATCAATAAATATAATACATCACATAAACAAATTAAAAAACAAAGACCATATGATTCAATTGATGCAGAAAAAGCTTATGATAATATCCAGCATCCTTTCATGATCAGAACACTTAAGAAAATAGACACAGATGGGACATTTCTTAAACTGATAGAGGCCATCTACAGCAAACCCACAGCCAATATCATATTGAATGGAGTAAAACTGAAAACATTTCCACTTAGATCAGGAACCAGGCAAGGTTGCCCTCTGTCTCAACTGCTTTTTAACATTGTGATGGTAGTCTTAGCCATTGCAATCAGGCAAGAAAAGGTGATCAAGAGTATCCATATAGGGTCAGAGGAGATCAAACTTTTATTCTTCGCAGATGATATGATTGTATACCTGGAAAAACCCAAGGACTCAACCACAAAACTCTTAGAAGTGATCAAGGAATATAGCAGTGTCTCAGGCTACAAAATCAATACTCACAAATCAGTAGCATTCATATATACCAACAGTAGTCAACCTGAAAAAATAGTCAAGGTCTCTGTTCCTTTTACAGTAGTGCCAAAAATGTCTGTACTACCCAAAGCAATCTACAAATTTAATGCAACTCTGTCATACTTTAAAGATCTGAAAAAAATAGTACTTTTAAAATATGTAATCAGAGGGAGGGAGGAGGTTTGTTAGAGGGAGGGTATGCTGTGGGACCACACTTATGGAGCATATTGAAGGGTACAAGTCAAATCTATCAAGTATAGAATGTAGAAGTCTTAACACAATAATCGAGTAAATGAGGTGAAAGCTATATTAATTAGTTTGATGTAAACATTCCAAATTGTAGAAAAAATCAACACATTGTACCCAACATATGCATAGATTTATTCATGATCTATGTGTATATAACTTAATAAAAAAAAAAAAAAAGAAAAGTTAATCCCACTATGCAAAAGCTGGTTTGGAAGGGAGAGATCTAGAAAGTGATTTTAAGAATCAAACTGAGAACCAAAGTGGGCCTGATCCATGGCTGTGAGCATGGGTCAGAAAAGAAGGGCAGATACTAGGAACATGGTCCCAAAACCCTTCCCATAGAAGGTACTCATCAACTGCTGAGGTATCAGATTTGTCCAGGTCAATAGCTCAATATACAGTTCTGTTCCCAATAGTAACAGAATGTTTACTAGATTATCTCATTGCTGTTTTCCATCCTACCAGAAGGCCATATGTAGCTGGTGCATTCTTGGCAACTTTTTAGGACAGAATTGCTGTCTTGCATACATCTGTATCCAATACAGACTGTACAAGTCTTTTTATTTTCATTTCCTGGTAGAGGGTTCTTGACACTTTCTCCCTAACTCTCCCCTCTCCATCTCCTCCCTATAATTTTTCAGAGTTTGCCTAAAGCATCAAGACTAGAGAGAGAAATCCTAGGAACAGATTATATAAGAGGATCAAATTATGGAACTAAAAGGTGGTTGGGTGTAGCTAAGTTTCTATTATAGGGTGCACTCCATTGAACTTTAGGAAAATGTCAGGCTGAGCTGCTCTTTTAGAGACTCAGTGCTTGCCAGCTGTCAATCTGCTCAGCCAAATTCTAATGACTTTGTAAAGAGTAAAACAGGTGCAACTGAAATCACCCAGGGATTCCAATACTTAGACTCCCTCAGAAATCTTGCCGTCCAAGGAAAATCCTGAAGAAATGGGCCGCAAAACAAGGTAAGGTGAATCTTTAGCTGCTCAGTGCAAAAAGAGTGAAGAGAAACTGTCTAATGAAAACAGACTCTTATGGATCAGATGCCAATCATTTGGAAGACACAGAGGGTCTACGGTGTATGAAGTGACTTTATCTGGTTGGAAAGTATTGAAAATGTAAATGTTGCTATTGTAGAAACCCGGGAGACTCTACAGAACCAGCAATTGTGAGTCTTTAGATGAGCCAGGCCTCCAGACCTCAGGTTGTTGGAGGCACAGAGATCAGCTATTTTGGAGGAGGGCAAGAAAAACAAATGTGATCTATGTTAAATGAAAAACTTTTAGAGCACTTGGTAATATCATGGCATTGCAAAGACATAAAGATGTTTAATAAACATTATTGATTGTTGCAGTGACAAGATGGGCTGTCAAGCCTTATCTTAGAACTACTTCCACACATAGGTCCCTGCTGTTACGATGGATTGTCAAGAAATAGAAGGGAATCTCGGTTAAAATATATTTTATGCCCCTAGGGCCGACATGCCTCACTCCCGGGAGGCGTGTTCCAGTCTCTCGGACCCAGCGCTGGACGCCAGTTAAGATCTTACTCTCCATCGTCAGTTAAGTGGCATGGAGGCGGCGGTGGAGGTAGAAGTTGAAAATGAGGACGGCGTCAGCAGCTGCGCAGATATATGCTTCATGAACAAAGGCCTGCGGAGCATATCAGAATTATCTTTAGATTCATCCCTTCATGCCATCAATCTTCATTGCAATAACGTCTCCAAGATCAAAGCCATCGATCGCATTTGGAATTTACAACATTTAGATCTGTCATCTAATCAAATAAGTCAAATCGAAGGGCTAAGCACACTGACGAAACTACGCACTTTAAATTTGTCCTGCAATTTAATCACAAGAATAGAAGGACTTGAAGAACTAATAAATCTGACTAAGCTAAATTTATCTTATAACAGCATAAATGATCTTAGTGGGTTGATCCCCCTACATGGAATTAAGCATAAACTTAAATATATAGATCTACATAGTAATTCTATAGCTAGTGTTCATCACTTACTTCAGTGTACAATAGGATTACACTTTTTGACCAATCTTATTTTGGAAAAAGATGGAGAGGACAATCCTGTCTGTCATCTACCAGACATCTAATTCAATAGAAAATATTCCCGAGAAAGACATAAGACC
>CAUYON010019173.1:0-77401 GCA_963573935.1 Arctocebus calabarensis | reverse complement strand
TTATATAGTGATCAAGAAAATGCCATGAAGGCTAACTGTAACAGTACGATCAAAACATTTCTGAATGTATATGAATCGTGCCCTATGATTGCACCAATGTACAGAATTATGATTCAATAAAATTATAAAAAAAAAAAATTTGCTAAGCCAGATTGTTAAATCAATTTTCAGTTTATCAAGACTTGAACATTTTAATGTCAATCTATTATCAACACAATATAATTTCTACTTGTCTTTTTAATATTGTAAATTAATTTCTCCCATTTTTAATGAACACTATTATGTATAATGAACTATTATGCCTAATGAACTATTTATAACTGACTGATGCTGTGGTCTGGAGCCAAAGCAAAGCTAAGTGGCAAAGATCATGTCTATGAATTTAGGGTTTTATTACTTAAAACAATGACATTTACCTTGTGAATCTTTCCAGTGTCCATTTTTCTTCATGGCCATTCTTTCTTCCTTTTGAAATATTTTCCCTTTCCATTGTACTTTGTGGCCACATCTTGAATGGGAAATCAAGAAAGTGTACTCCTTGGGGCTGAGCACCTTTCTCAAATAACACTTAATTTCAAAAGTTTGGAGCAGGAAAGTGTGTTTTCAATCTAGAGAGTTCTAGTCCAGCCTCATCATTTCTTTGCCTAGTTAACTCTTTTGGAAACATAGTAGGCTTCTTATTTGATAAAAATTTGCCCTTAAGAGATATTTTTTCTGAGAAGCTGTTTTATTCAATAAAATTTACTATAAAAATTTACAATAAAAGTTACTATATACCATATCTATAATATTATCTTTAATCTGAATCTACATCATTTTTTGCAGGTTTTTTTCAGATTTAGTACAATATTTTATAACAACATTTTTTGCAGGTTTTAATTGTATGTATAAAAAATACATTTTTTTTGCTTTGTTTGGAAGCTGAGTTTTAATTACCTTTGCCACTTAAAATACTTTCTCAATTTTATTTCCTAGCATTTGTGATGTCAGAGTAGTTGGTTTGTCCTGTGTTACATATCCTAAATTTCTTGCATCACTTCATTTTCTTTGATTTCAACCTGCAAACTAGCCAATTATTATCTGAGCTTACCAATTCTTTGGTAATACTTTATCAATAGAAGATAACAGCAATCAATTCAGATGACTAACATTTAATTTTCTAAACTTTTTCCTAGGACTAAAAATTTATCAAATTCATGATCTAGGTTTCAAATCACCCTTTGTCCGTGAAAGCAGTAGACAGATCACCATCTTTCTAGATTAGCATAAATTGTGCCTTTCCCAACCTGTCAGTGAAGCAAGGCCACATATTTTAGTTTTATGTTTCAGAAGCTTCCATCTTCTGTGATAATAATTTCTGTATCACACTAGTCTGGATTATGTCATTATAGCAAACCACCCTGGAATTTCAGTGACTTAAGAAAACCAAAAACTATTCCCTATTTTAAGAGTTTATTGCAGGCCTCAGTGAGTTTCCAAGAAAACCATTTATAGGCAACAACTAAGCAATCTAGGATGGCCAGTCCCTGCCCTTGTGTAGTTCCACCAATTGAAACCTGTAGCCTCAAAGGCTGCCACGAGAGGGAAAGAGAGATCTGAAGAGTCTCGGCAAAGCTTTCCAATCCTATGTCAGACCTCAGCTGACATAATGATTTTCCTGTTAAGCTCCATTGTTGGAAGATGTGCAGAGATTGGGAATTGCATAAAATGAAAAAATATATATATAGGAAGAGTTATGGCTTCAAAGAAGGATTCCAATTGATATGGAAAAGATGAAACTTCAGTAATATGAATGATGTGCCTATCAATGTGATATGAAAATGATGTGCCTCTCAGTCCATGACAAGAAGTTAGTGACCACACTGAGGACCTTCTCTGGCCCTCAGACACCGTTGATCAATGGTTGTAGGAAGAAACAGCCTGTTCAATTTGAAAAACCAATAGTTATTTTAGATTACACAAAGTTTGTGGGAGGAGTGTGCAGAGCTGATCGGTATTGTATATGTTATGGGTTTACAAGGAGGTCATACAAGTGGTGGGAAAAATTATTCTTCTGGTTGATATAAGTTATAGTTGTGAACAGCTACATCCTTTACTCATTAGATAAGGAGAGTGGAGAAAAAATGCAGATATATCTTTTTTTTACGGGAGAAATCTCATCACTTAGCTTGTGAACAATGTGAACAGCAGCACTTCAAGAAAGAAAGGAAAACCATCAGCTTCTGAGATGATGGAGGAGAGACTGAATGGGAAGACGCCTTTTTCAATGCAAAGTGAAAACAACAACAACAAAGCATTGCCTGGATTCCAGCAGAAGAAATGAGGAAGGTGAAGGAGAGAAATGCTTTTCTACTACAAGACTCACAAGGGGAAGCCTGGACTTTATTTATTCTGGAGATTGCTTCAAGAAGCATCACACTCAAAGACATGATAAACAAAAATAAAACATGTAATTATTTTATGTGACCTAAAATAGACAATAAAATCATCAGGTGAGTTCATATTTATGTTTTTCTCTATTAAAACTGTAGTGTAAGTACAGGTATTCCACCACACTCTTTCCCAGTAAAATAAATAAGAGCTGAGATATATGTGGGTGGCAGAAAAATTGGATTTGAAATGCTTCTACCTATAGCTGATGAACATAACTCTTCTCATCACTCATTGTCCAGAACTGATCATTTGGCTTGTGGGTCAAACTGTCTGCAAGAGGAAAGGGAGTGGAATCGCTTCTCATTCCACAGAGGAAATAAATCAAATGTGAATGGGCACTGGAAATCTGTCCTATGCTCTCATGGCCTGCCTCTGCCAATTTCTGCCTCCTCTGTTTAAAAATTTCAGAATAGTAGGGGGTACATATGTTTTATTTACATACTTTGTTTTTGTACAGATGAAGTCAAAATGATAAGTATGCTCTTCATACAGTTAGTGTGCACTGTACCCAACAGGTGCCTCCCCTACCCCCAGCTGGATTTTCACTGAAATTCACTTCCACATGTGCACTTGAGTGATGGTTGATTAAGTCAAATTTGGTATTAAGTACACAAGTTGGTTTCTCCATTTTGTAATGTTTCACTTAGAAGAATGGTTTCTAATTCTATCAATATTTTTCTTAGAAAGCAGGGGGAGAGGTAACATGGTATTTTCATCTTATAAAAATTAAATTAAAATCTAATCAGTCAATTATCTACATGGCTCTTGACTGTAGAAATTTAAGTTCTTTCTAATTTACAGGTTAGTTGCTCTCACTCAGTCTATTTAGGTCTAGATCAAGTAGACCTGAAACCTTGTGCCTAATGCTCCAAACTATACTACTGTATAATTTCTTTATGGATTTATTTTTTATTACATTTTTCCATTCTATTTCTACACTCTGTTGAACATTACGTGGGGGAAACAATGCCCTTATATTGCCATTACACAAACCTTAATTGTAACATTTGTCATCTCTATTAAAAATGTTCTTTTTTTTTTAAACAGCAGTGCTTTGGTCCACTCATTTTTCTGCTCTCTCTCCTCTTGGCATCATTCAGTTATATCTTTCTCATTGCTGCCCTTCTCCTTTGGAGCAAAAGCGTTCTTCCTGTGTCTTCTAGTTTCTTGTCTAGTAAAATTAGCCTCTGTAGCCCCTAGCTCCATATTTGGGACTATTTTATTTTTCATTTCCTGGGAGGGGAGTTAGAGTTCCGTTGTTTGATTTATACCACAATAAAGGCACATTTCTGCATAATTTCACATTCTGTCATCAGCAACTTGCTTACTGTCTTCCACCTAGGTACTAAGGAAGACAAAACATGGACTAGGCTTTCAGAAGTAATAAAAAGGGTCTCAATTTCTTGAGACCAAGAGAAAGCTTATAGGAAAGGGAATTACATTTTACTGACTCACTTAAAAATTTTTGTTCAGAAAAAATTTAAATATTCTATTAATAAATACATAGGTTCTTACTAATAAATGTACACGATTTATAAATAAATTAGGATGAAATGAAATGAATCTTCAAGGCTTATAAATTCCCAATTTATTTATATCAGAACACTTAAAATTCAGATTTTGTATTTCAAATGCAAAATCAATTTTCTAATTGCAAAGGAAGAAATGTTTAATAGAAAATAATTTTATAATTTTTAAGATGTATGCACTTACTTATTTTTAAAAGAAAGACTATTTTACTTTCAAGTTCATTCTGGTTTTGATCCTATGTGACACATCTTAAAATATGTTCAATTCACAATTAAAAAGAAGCCATATCTTCCTTCCATGTGGCTTGTTAAGGAAAAAAGAATAAATGTTTATGTATAAATGAAAGCAAAATCTTAATAAAATGCATCTCCAATTTCATTTCTAATCAGCTTTTATCACCTATTACTCACTCTATTAAAAATAGAAAAGGCAAGATGACAGTTATGTCAACATGAATCTCTCAGAAAGATAACATCAACGTTTAAATAGAAAATATCACTGAAATGATAAATTTCAAAAATGCATCTTTGGTCTTTCCTTTATACAGAGATTTGAGGTCATGACCTTTAATGAGCAGTTTTCTGAAACTTTGAGTAGTGATCCAATGATAAGTTCTGAGTACCATTTTTCCTTGCCCAACAATTTGCCTGTGCAATTGGGATGAGCTGATACAGACAGATTTAATGAGGGGGTTATAAAACTTTGAAAATTATATAATAAACAACTCATAATTATGTAACACTAAAACATTTTTGTAGTGACCCAGATGTTTGGGGTTTTTTTCCTCTTTTTTAAAAAAAACAGGCTTTTTTGCCCCTGATGTCATTACACATTTTAACATCAACTGAGTAGTGAGTAGAGTATCTCTTTTGTGTTCTTTAAATAAAAGCAGGAATTGCTCTCTTTGTATGTTAGTGCTTAATAAGCATCACAAACGGGGAATTTATGACATGATTATGGGTAGATGTAAATGGGATTTAAGGAGTTTAGGGGGATGGATTAGGAATAAAAATTGAACAAGTATGCAAAAATACTCAAATAAAGGAGATTATTATTTGTTAGTATCTGAGGAAGGACCAAAATTATGTCTAGGGACAATATACTATGATGTGAAATGTTAAGTTTAATAAAGTTATTTCCTAACAGTCTTTTCCCCACAAGCCTTCTTGAGTCTTTATTGCCTGAAGTGTCTGACCATCAGCAAAGTGACCTACAATAACTCCTACTGTCTCAAGATCTTGCAATGGACATGAAATTAATTGATATAGATAGTATTTCAGTTAGGTAATTAAATATGACCAAGAATTAATATTATGCTCTAGATCATGTTAGGAAATGTAACATAGAAATGATCCTAATTTTGTCCCAAAATGCTAATCTATAATTAATTTTAATTCATATTTCCTGGTAATTGTCTCAAAAGAAATAATTATATTCTTATAGGTTTTTTAATATTTTAATATACCTAAAGTAGGTCACCATTAATCAAGAAACCTTAAATGTACATGCATATTAAGAATAATAAACATACCCCCAAATATTTTATATCTTTAAATTCATTCAAAGATAACAAGTGAATCTTAACTCTGTTTTATACAAGAGGTTTATCATAATTTTTTAAAAGTATTCAAAATCAAATGGTTCAACTTTTTAAATGGCTTGGAAGAAAACTATATAAAAGTCATGCAGATCCTTTAAAATTAAAAGCCTGTAGGGATAATGTTTCAGAAATAAAAATGGGAATGAGTAATCTAGAATGCATAGATGAAATGATAATTTCTGTTACATCTCTCTTGAGAATCTCAAACTTTGCACGTTTTTTGATTATGTCACAAAAGCAAACCTTGTGAGTTATCACCCCTCATGAATTATAATAATATGTGTAATCTGTGGTGAAATGGCAACTTCTTATCACATTTCACCTAAGAAATCATTGTAAACACTGTACTGATGCTTTGCTCTTTCTGCCAACCGTGACTGTAATGAGTTTCTTGGAAAGTGTCTGGGGACTGGTGGTGCATACCTCTTGTTTCAGTTACTCAAGAAGCTGGGTGGGGGGATCTCTTGAGCCCTGGAATTCGAGCCAGAGGTTTGACTCCAGCCTGGGCAACATGGCAAGATCATATCTCTAAACCAGTTAAACAAATCTAAAATAATAAATAAAAATGAGTCCAGACTGAACAACATCTGACAATACCATCCACGCTGCTCTGACTAGGTCAATTTTGCTCTTTACCAAACTATTGCTTGGCCATGTGTGCCCTGAGTAACCTGACCAAGCAGAGTGGCTCTGGACTTCTGCCAAACAGGCAAAAATAGTGACATGTGCTTGAAGCCCCTCAATGTCAAGTGATTTGACTTAGAAATAAAATGTGAATGCTCTAATGTTTATGTTTTCTAAAAGTTCGCTTGGTAGTTTTTTTCTAGGTAATCTGAGCTTTTAGAATGAATGATTTCCTGTATTTTCAAAAATAACTTCATAAATGTTTCTTCTGATTTGTTCACTTACTAATGAAAAGTATGATAAATTAATAACCTTTATTGAAGGTAAAGTGACAGGCAGGGTGTTCAGTTTAAAAAATTTTTCTTACAATATGAGAGGGGAAATAGGAAGGAAGAGGGAAAGAGAGAGAATGCAAAATTTCTTCATTGGCTTTTTTTGGCAATAGAGTAAGCTATAAAATTATTTTTTTCTTATAACAATATTGAAATATTTTACAATAATGATTCCAAATTAAACAGAATCACTCTTCTGATTATATTAATATAATAAGTTGTATTAGAGTGTTCTGCATCTAGTTGTACTTTTCATCTATAGGATACATACACCATGTATATATAAGTATTTTTCTAGACTTGCTTAGATTTTCAGTGCTCAACAATGTCTGAAATTATTTCAAATTAAGAAAATTGCATTCAATCCATGTTTAAAATAGACACAAAATGCCAAAATCCCTAAAAATGATTAAATCAGGGACTTAATGCAATGAATAAGATTTTTAATTGTAAGGAATGCATCATATTTTATTATGGATCAAAAAGAGCAAAAAGCACATTTTATTGTGAAATTTTGAACTGTTTTGGTTTGAATTTTGAGGCAAACTTGGAAAAAGCGAAAGGCTGTTTCAGTAGGAGAGAGTGATGCGAAACTTATCTGAAAAGTTTTACAGAGTCATGACTAGACATACATTTGGTCATTCATTTCTTCTAAAATAGGAGAGGTTTTCATTTAGCAAATTCAAGACGATATTTTTTAAAATAATGAGTCATTGTTGTAATTAAATTTTAAAACATGAATTCAGAATACATAACAAATATCTCTCTTGGATGATTTTAGTGGACTTGATAAACAATTTAATTTCAATGCCTGGGTTTCCTGGATTCTTTTTTCTCTTTCTTTTCTTTCCTTTGTCTTTTTTTTTGAGACAGAGTGTCACTTTGTCACTGTTGGTAGAGTGTTGTGGAGTCATAGCTCACAGCAACCTCAAACCTTTGGGCCCAAGTGATCCTCTTGCCTCAGCCTCCCTAGAGGCTGGGACTACAGGAGCCCACCATAACTTCACCCAGCTATTTTTTAAAGAGGGAGTCTTGCTCTTGGTAGGGCTGGTCTTGAACACCTGAGCTCAAGCAACCCACGTGACTAGGCCTCCCAGAATGCTAAGATTACGGGCATGAGCCAAGGCACCTGCTCCTCCATATTCTTTTTTTTTTTTCCTCTCATTCTGTAAGTTGTCTTTTTACTTTCTCCATATTCTTAAATCAACCTAAATACAGCCAGTATATATTTGAAAAATCACACTAAAGCCATGTTTCTGGCTCTGTGTATGTGTATGTGGAAATCTGAACAAAAACTAACGGGAATGAGTGAATGGATCTACAAATAAATTAATAAAAATTTAGAGTTTTCTTCATATAACATTGATGTCAAAGAAGAATACGTAGTCTTTTAGGTCCAGTCATAGTAAGTCATTGAAAGAATTTCAAGTGTCTTATTCTATTTCCTGTTTGCATATATTGAAATCTTTTTTATCTAACTATGTTAGGATTTTCTAACCTGAGGGGAAAATGGCCCAGATTTCATTATAAACTCTCTAGCAAACCATTTGTAATCTTCTGGGGGAGATCTTTATCTTAAAACCTAGGAATTAATGTTCAGTACTTTTCTCTGTGGCTGGAATATAATTTGTTTTTAATTATTTGGGGCATTTATCTTGCTTATTTTTTGGGTGGGGATGAGGGTGATAGGTTTGCAGAACAATGCCAAGCCTCCAGGCCAGGCGTTAAATGTTGGTTAAATTTCATCCTCTATGCATTGTTTTGTAGCTGTCCCAAGCACAAGTAAAACAACTTAAAAACAAAACAAAACAAAACAGAAACCCAGGCAGTATCCCGTATCTGTTTTCTCGTGAGCCTCATGGAACCTGAAATTTAATTATGTTACCATGCAGGTTTGTAATGTGGATTAATAGTTTTATTGTACTCCTGTGATTAGTTTCTGATTGTTCTAATTTCTTTTTAGCTTCTTCCTGACCTTGAGGTGAAAAAACACAGAAGATATATTCTTTCAATTTAATGCCAGTTTGAGGTGTTTCTCCCGCATCATCAGATCAATGAAAAGTAAATAGCCTACACTTCTTGTTTCCCAGTGCGGTATTGATCTTTTTTCAGCTTTTGCTTCCCTTTTTCCCTGCGTCTTGTGTCTTTCAACCCCGGGGACCGAAGTGATTGCCATAGATTGGACAAGCTAAGTACGCCTGATAAGGCGCTGTGTATTGTAGCATACTAGCATGCTCATGCTTGGGATATAAAGCCTGCTTCTGCGTTGAAAGAAAGGTGCCATTTTGTGCGCGTGGCATGAGCCACTGAGAGAAAGAGCTAGAAGGAAAAAAAAACCACAGGAAGGAAGCCTTTATTTCTATTCCAAATCTTTGCAGTGAGTGCTAAATTAGGTGATGAAACTCCTTTAAAAAGTAAAAGACAAGTAGCCTGCGGGAAGATGCCATATGCTTTTAGCTTTGGCAAATGACTGAGATGTTGGCAGCCTCATGGGTAAGTTGTCTCCTGTGCTTTAGAATCTGTTTTCTCAAGGATACGTTATTATGTTTTTGTTATGTTATATTGCTTTTATTATTTACATAAGGCTAATTGTAATTTGAAGAATAGTTATTGTGATTTGGAATCCATATCCAACACTTAGACATATGCATGTTAAGCCAAATATTTTACTTGAAAAGAAGCTTTAGGAGATAGATCTGCTCCTTGAACAATCTGACTTATTTGTGCTGCTCCTTGAACAATCTGACTTATTTCACTCTGAGGTGAAAACATGTGAAGATTGAACTGATCTGTTTTTAAAATGTCAAGTAATAGAAGGAACTAAGATACCTTTAAATCTTAGGAATATTTTGTTTTCGTTCTGCCTGTCTTTGACACATTCATTGTAGAAATAAAAACTCTCCAAGTTTTATTTTAGGGGCCTTCTGTATCCACAGATCTGTTTGGCATCAAAAAATAGATAAATGAATAATTGATATTCCACCACATGCTATTGTCTCCTTCAGAAGGATATTCTGTACTGGGCAACCCACAAGCTCTCTGGCCTCCTTTCAGGATGGCAGGAATCTAGTTTCTTGACTCTGAGAGCGCTTATTAGTCTTGGTGCCAGGGGCGTCCAATTCTGAAAATTAATGTATTTATCAGGAAGTTAGACTTTATTTATTTTTTATGCTTTTCTTCTTGAATTTAGTTTGAGATCCTACAATCATGTTATCATTCTGGAATCCATGGATGAAAGGTGATGGTTCACATCACAGAGGAAATAAACAGAGCTCGTGTTTCCTGTGGGGAGACTTTGTGGCCATGATAAGTGTCAGTGCAGTGTGAGGACCTAGGTAGACCTTTCAAGCAATGTTAAGAAGAACATTCACTTGTGCATTTTCCTGTTTCTGGCATGCAGACGTCTCACGGACAACGTGGACACTGCTGCAGGGCAGCACCCTGGCACGTTGGCAGCAGGCTGCTTTTCTATCATAAGCCTTTTGTTGTCCGAGCAGAATGTGGTATACGTGGGGAACATTAAGCATACTTTTGGAGAGTTAAAATCTTTCCCAGGTTTGAGGACATTTTATACATCTTGGAGTTGGGCAATTGTTCCAGCCAAGCTATTATTATGTAATCCTTAGGGTAACCCCAGTGCTGATTTGAAGGCTATTAATTTTCTATTACAGTGTGCTAAAGATGTTCTATAGCGCAGCACTCACCTGCATTATTGAGTCAATGACCAATTGCAGAGTTGCGCTGTGGTGGTTGGAGCTTAACTCCACCCTCTGGGATCTCATTTATTATTTGCAGATATTGATTTTGGTAAAAGAAAAGCTAAGATGTGTGAATATAATGCTAATTTAGAACTGGCCTAGAGCTGTTAACTCCTACTGGTCTGCATATTGTATGTGTTAAAATGTAAAACTATTACATATTTGGTGGTTTTAGCAAGGATAAATTATATTGTCTTCACAATATCTGTATAATATGTCTAGATATTGAGTCCTCAATGATCTTCTTGTATGTTTTTAGAATCTAAACTTAGCTGTAGTTATATTGAAATTTTCTGATATCTAATAAATGCAAATAAGAGAAGAATATTTACTTGTATTCTTAAAATATGCCAAACAGTTCTCCAAGTTTGTCTGGGATATTTTCTCTAATCTTGTGTGTGTGTGTGTGCGTGTGCACGCGTAAGGGGATCTTAGTTATTATTTATTGTATTTTTCTTAAAGAAACTTAGCCCATAGGCAGATTCCACAGGCAGCCTCAGTGATTATCAAGAAATAAAAGAACATAAAAATTTGTGTCAAAGAGTTTCACCTGGAGAAATCTAAAATTCAAAATGAAGCCAGGGCTTATGTGGCATTCCCCTGAGAGTGCTCTCTTGACTAAGGGGACCGGAGGGCCTGTTATGACACTGGCATTACCCTAGGGCTGAAGAGGTTAATGAGATGCACTCTATCCACTCCCCAGAGTCACCTGTCCACACTCTCCTGTTTGTAGCTGAGGCTTAATTGCACACATTTCCTCAAAACCTGGATGTTTTCCTTTAGATACCTTCAGTGTTTGCAAGTAAGTAGCATTTCTATAGCCAAAGTCATTGTAAGTATTTAGAAAATTGTTTTGCTTCCTTTATTTAAGTAAATGCCTGTTTTTTTAAATGGATTTTTAATTTTTTGTCATTTTTATTTAACAAATGTAGAGGAGCAAAACCTTTCTCTAATTTGAAATCTATTAGCTTAACAAATAATAAAAGGGGATTGTGTAGTCAACAACTAGTTTTCTGGTACAAGTCAGATGAAAATTATTTGTTATCCAATAGAAAACATCTGTTAAATAATTTATTAGCCTAATATGTTCAAAGATATTTCATACCATAAAAAGAGTATATGACATTCACTTTTTTACCTCTTTAGCAAAATTCTCCTAGTTCTAAGTGTCTCCTGTTTGCAGCTACACCAGAGGAGTCCTTATATTACTATCCTTGGTAAATTCCCTTACTTACTATTTTTCCTGGAACAGAAATATATTGCATTTATTACATGTTAGGTGTAGTAGATGCAAAAAAGTGTTTTCGCATACAAGATTCATAATAGGAATTTAATGTATATTAAAGAGAAGAAAGAAAGACGACCAAGTCTTTGATTTAAAGAGAAGCTCAAATATTAAAAAAAATTTCAATACAAAGCCAATTATAAAGCATCATTTCTTTTATGTTGGAACCAAAAATAACATTCTGTATTGCAAGAGGACAATAAAAGATGAAATTCAAAGGAAATGTTTCTTCAGTATAATTTTAAGTTTAAAAATTACCTTTGGTTTGTAGCATGTACAAAGATGGTCTAGCAGATAGTTTATGATTGTTTATTCAATGCATATTTATTTAGTATGAATTAAGTGAGAAGGGCTGGAAGGGGAAAAGAAGGTGCATTTCCTGTTCCTGCAGGCTAACCGGTCACAGAGGAAGCCACACAATGCCCGTGTCTACACTCACCGGTTAAAGCATCCACCCACTGTAGAGTTTTCAGTCAAACATCAACATGATGTATTGCATTATATTTCTAAAGGTTAAATCATAATGAACTGATACACTTCAATTTTATACAGTGAATTCACACAATGATTTTTTGGATTTATTATACTACTATTTTTTTTGGAATCACCTGTGTAATATTTTGCACAAATGACCTAGAGGTTTCTAGTGATTCATACTATTATAAGCATTAAATTGTATAAGACTAATATAAAGATCAAGCAGAGGGATTTACAAATTAATGATTGTGAAATTGAGTTAAATCACCAAATGCCTAGTTATGAAATTAGATAACGCACACAAAACATGCCTCTAATAGCAGAGATGTTTTGCTCCCAGGATAGGGACCCAGCAGACATCTGCAGTAGAAGTTTTAAGCAGAACTGGAGTCCAAAATCAAAGCATAAAAACCGAAGATTAAGTGTTTCTGACTTACAAAATAACCAAAGAATATTTTAAATTATATATTTGATTTGGCACTATGAATATTTTCCTAAAATGCTTAACATCTTAAGATAAATGACATATGTAGCTTTTTATATCCAAAAGTATAATTGAATGTGAATCAGTATGTTGATTGAGTCTCTCCTATTTATTTCTTGGTCAACAAGAGGCAGTGACAGTCAGCTGGCAATGGGCAATAAACATTATAAATTTTTTTTTTATAATTAACTGAGATAATAATTCAGGTAAAATTCTGGATACAATGCCTTTCAATAAAATGGAGTCAGAATAACTCATCACTGCTTCTAATTTACTATTCTCTAATTTTTTCATAAAAGTATGATCCTATCAAGTAATTCTGTTTTTTGTTCTTTTTCTTATGTAGTAATTATTACTGTTGCTGTTGCTATTGTATCAGCCAAAAATTCACAGCAGAAAAAAATATTAGACATGATATTACCTCCAACTTTTTAAGGACATGCATTTTCCTGGTATAATTCTCTTTTCATATTAACATCAACTTCAAATGTGATCTGTTCCCTTGTAGTGGCCCATGAAATAGTTCCCAAAATTCATCTCCAGTATGAAAATTGTCAGCAGTGGGATTTGAAGCAGCTTGTCATGCAAAAAGCATGGCATTTCTCCAGAGACAGTTTTAGCAAAAGGTCATGCTAAGCTTGTTTGAGTAGGCAGTGAGCACACAGCTTCTTTATCACTGCCCATTCATTCAATGGAACAATTTTATTTCTAAATTTTAGACATCAGAGATGCTGTTGACCATTGCTCAGAAAAGATGCTGATTCTAAAGATGGTGTTTCTTACTGCTTTACTGTAATTTACCTACTCACATGTCCAGGTACCTTCATAGTCACCACAGGAACATGTTTGGCCCAGGCTTTTAGCTCCTTCTGACTTCACTTGGCTTTTTGACCAGGCTCCATATTTTATTAAAAGAAAATTATTCTAATTCTCCCCATGACTCCTAACTAGTTCAGTCTGCAATCTTTCCCATTGCACTCTCAGAAAAGCAAAGTTGCCCGAGCATGGGGACCATCATCAATTCATGATCTCTGGTTGGGCCTTCAGGGCTACATGACTGTGAAAACTGTGAAAGTTTTCACAACTCTCTCTCATATTTCCCAGTGACTTTGTCCAATGTTTTCTTCACTTAAACCAAATGTAAAAGCTGCCCATTCATGTTCTATGGTGGCGTTCTTGTGCCAGCTGCCATTTGATTCTTCCCTCCTCCACAAGGCCCTCCTTCGTGTGGGGTCCCAAGAATCCACTTAGAATTAGATTCTGAGTTACTGATAGTGGAAGGCATCCTGCATTTCTGAACCAGAAATTTATGATCCAAATCATGAAGCTATGAGGAGGTGGAGCGTCTGTCAGCCTGAATTGTCATGGAAGTGTGGAGGTAGTGGCTGTGAAGTCAGCAGATCAAATTTTCATGAACAAGAAATCTTTGCAGATTTTAGCCACTGAGATGTTGGGGATATTTGTTTCACAGATATTTTCTTTCTACCATAATGTAATGGCATTTTTAAACTTTAAAAAACATATATTTGTGTGTCTTTATCTTATCAGTGACAGAGGAAGAATTATATAGTGCCATTCTTTTAATTGTAATACTTATACTGCACGATGATCATCAGCTTTTTCTGAGAAATGTTTTGTTAAGTAAAAATCTTCAGTATAAATCTTTCCATAAGATGTGGTCATATTTTCTTCATCTTAATAAAATGTTACATTAAAATCGACATTGTACATCTATGTAAAATAAACAAACGACCTCAGGGTCATGCGGTTGATGTGTAGGGGAGCTGGAGTTTGAGGACAAGTGCATCTGAGCACAGAACTATGAGATTATCTCTTGGCTGCGTCACCTTCTCTAGAATTCTTCACTCCTTGGGCTCATACAAGATCTACTTATCCTAATGATCATTTGACCTCTACCAGGTGTAGTTTATCATCTATCAGCTATTACATTTAACTTACATGACCTGGTTAAGTGATTTAATAGCTAAGAACTTCTAATTTTCAATTATATAAAAAGCATAACATCTACTTCACAGGTTTTCATAAGAATTAAGTAAAATAATAAATACAATCTTTTTGTGCCTACCCTAGTTCCTGGTGAGTGTTAGCATTTGAGGAAATTAAGTTTTGAGCTTCTATATGCTTAAAGCATTACCCTCTTCCTGACTGACGTCTTCCAGTCTCTTTGGGTATAAAATTACAATAGTCTCCCCTTATAGGCAATTTTGCTTTTCTATTTTTCAGTTACCTGTGGTCAGGTATAATCTAAAATGGGGGGGGGGTAGAAGAAAAGATATTTTGAGAGAGAGAGAAAGACAAATATATAACAAGACCACATTTGTATAACTTGTATTACAGTATAACACAATTGTTATTGTATTTATGATCAGTTGCTAACCTCTTACTGTGCCTAATTTACAAATTTTTGTTTTATTTTTATTTATTTATTTTTGAGACAGAGTCTCACTCCATTGCCCAGGCTAGAGTGCCATGGCATCAGGCTAGCTCACAGCAACTTCAAACTCCTGGGTTCAAGTGATCTTCCTGCCTTAGCCTCCCGAGTGGCTGGGACTCCAGCACCCGCCCTCTTGTCTGGCTAATTTCTTTTCTATTTTTGGTAGAGATGGAGTCTTACTTTTGCTCAGGATGGTCTCAAACTCCTGACTCAAGCAATCTTTCTGTCTCAGCCCCCCACAGTGGTAGAATTATAGGTGTGAGCCACTGCACCTGGCCTGATTTATCAATTAAATTTTATTGTAGGTTTGTAAGTATAGAAAAAACATAATGCATATGGGGTAGTTACTACCCACCATTTCAGGTGTCTACTGTAGGTCTTGGAATGTATTTTCTGCAGATAAAGGGGATAATCTTTACTGAATTTTACTCCCACCTCAAATTCTATCCATTCTCAAGCATTTGCTTTCCTCCATGTAAGTACAGGCAGTGTCAGTTATAAACATCTGACTGACATGCGACTTGCACTTAAAGCTGAAGGCTGTCACGGCTAATAGGTAAATGCACTTTTTCCAATTTACATACAAATTCGATGTAAGAATAAACATACAGAGCCCATCTTGCTTGTGACCCAGTGAATGCCTATATTCATATTCTTTTGCAAACCATATGCATTTTATATTTCTGTTGGGTACATGTGCCTTACTTCTAAATGGATTTTGAATTCCTTCATGACAGAACCTGGAGCATCCTCAACTCTTCATTCCTCTATGGGGTATCTGATGCTGCTGCTGATTTCTGTGAATGAGCACATCCTATTTCAGTAGACTAGTGGGAATATATCATTGGTGTTAAGTCAGATTTATCACCCACTGCAATTCTTGGAATCCTAAGCTTGCCAACAGGACACGTTGTTAATGACAAACCACTACTGCCCCTGGAGTTTTCTAACTTAACTCCAAGTACAACACTGATGAGTTTGGGAACAGGAACCATCAGGGATGGAGGGAAGTAGCTCTGGACCTTCTGTGTTTTTCTGGTCTCATCTGTAGAATCATATTGATATAAAACTATTTAGTTTTTCTTCAGAACTGTGTCTATCTGTTCAAAGATATTAGTTATCAATGATTGAATGAGAAGATGCAGTTTAGTTATAATTATTCCTTTTAATGCTTCTGCTCAGATAGCAGGAGAGCATTGAAATGGAAGATTTTCAAAATATGTGATGGAGATGTAGTTGACGTGAATGATGACAGCCAATGAGCTGAATTTGCATGGATGGGAGTCTAACACATGCATTTATTCATTTCTTGTCTTTTACTGGTTATTTATTAGTAAATTCTCAAAATAGGATGTATGTAACACATTTTTTAGGAAAATATTTTGATTCATAGAATCATCCTTCAACATTGCATATGGCACCGCTGCTGTATTTCTATGTTCAGTGACTTCACTTGGTTACTGCAGCCTAGTACTTAAAGCCTTTAACTCTTATATTCAAAGTAAAATGTTTCTGAACATTTTCAACATTTTAAATGCAAAGTGCTTCTCTAGCAAGTCATGATACAATGTCTCGAGAGACAAATGAAGCTGCCACACTTTTCTTTTAAGCTGAATTAATGCTGCGAAGACTGACATCCATGAAGTCTAAAGTGCTTCAGTCACAGAAAGCACCTATAACTCAGGAGGGGCAGCAGAGTCTTTACTGTTCTGCCACACTAATACATAACAAAAGATTTATCAAGGTCCTTATCCCTTTTGATATCTATTTTTTTGCTAAAAGTCTTATAAAAAACATCATGATTTAGTTGTGTTTTATTGAAAAATTTTTGGCCCACCAGATCCCCACTACAATTCTACCATTCCTCCACTATTTCAAATATGTAAGATGTAGAAATCTAAAATAATGTTGGACGGTGGGGTCAAGATGCCATCCTGATAGTAGCCTTGCTTTGAACAGTGAGGCAAAGCTGGAGGGCTCAGGCTCCACAGCCAGACAGAACGTTATAGCATCTCGGCCCCACCACTGCCCAGGAAACCCAAGCAACTGGCCTCGCCACTTAGAGACTTGTCCTTCAGTCGCAATGGATATGAGAAGGCCTACCTTACAGGGTTGGTGCGTTGCAGAGTAAATGAGATAGCACTTGTAAAATGTTAGAAAGCTTGATGTAGCGTCTGGTGTATGGGACTCTTCAGTTCATTCAGTTTCATCTTTGTGGTCTTCCTGGTGCAGTCGCTAGTGCTGATTGGCCCCAGGAAGACTATCGGACCCTGCTTATCAAACCTTAAAATTGCAATTTTTAAAATATAATGTAGCGATGGCTATAATGTTTAAAATTTCTGCCTGGTATAATCTCTCTTTTTATGCCATGTAAGCCAAATTATACTCGGGATATTATTTATAGATGGTATTCAAAACCACACGATTTTTCTTGTTTTTTTCTTTTCTTTTTTGGATATACAATGGCACTAGCCTAGCCTGTGACATTCTGAGGCATCTACCTTTTTAGAGATAAGTTCATACCTGCTCAGAGAGCACCCTTTTTGAAACAACAGTTATAAGTGTACTTACAGAATACATCTGTTTCCTTTTATGTCATATTCCTCTTATGTTTTCATTAATGTCATAATCCTTTCTACCTTTACATGAAGAACTTCAGTCAGGCTATTTGAACTGATAAATTATGTTGCCTTTTAAGTTTAATTTTTAATAGATAACATCATTTTCATGATTTCTAAATTGTGTGCAGAGTAGGTACAACTCTAGAACTGTAATTTGTTAATGTGTTGCTAGGACAGTTTCTTCAAAATAACTTACTTTTGATGACATGTCCAGTGGCTTCATTTTCCTCACACTCTATTTCTTCCTATAATTTATAATAATTGGCTTACAGAAATGTTGGTATAATTTCATTGTATTGATATTGACTCTAATTATTTCTCCTTTGAAAGATAAAAGAATGTTTTAAATGGGTTAACATTTATGTGAATTCTGATTCTGATTAAAAGACTGTAGACATGAAATAGCATAGATAACAATAGAGAAGAATTTCAAACTTGAGTGTCATTATTATACAAATTATAATATGAACAGAGACTCCCAAGAATTATGAAATATGTGAACTTCATTGTTAAGATGAATAACAGAATATCATTTTCGTAATTGTTTCTTTGTTTTCTTTTAGTGTACACCTACTCTAATTTGCAATTTTGAAAAGGCCTATTACTTCATATGAACCGATATTATATACTGCTAGGTTTATATGGCATATAAAGATGTTATGGAGCACTCTTATGTCATAAATCCATTGATTTGTGGGATGTGTCAATCTACTATATACCTGGCAAAGTACAGTATCAAAATTTAATTGATTACAAAGTTGAAGATATTTCTGGAGTTTACAAGATACAGTAGCATATGAAAGGATGTAAGACAGTCTCAATAATTGCTTACTATCATTCAAACTTGCCACTTAATGATGCATTCAGACTTTTTATATGGCCAAAGTTATTTCTCTCACTCAGAAATTTGAACACAAACTATTTGAATTAAAAATGTAAAAAAGTGCTATGTTCTTATGATATTCATTATGAGGAATTGTTAGAATGAATGAAAAAATGAGTCAAGTTCAAACTAAATCAGATCTTTCCCAAGTATTAGGGTTACTTAGTATGTGACTACATTGAAATGAACGATTTAGGTACTCCATATTATTATTATTATTATTTATTGTTTGGGGTTCATTGAGAGTAAAAAGACTCAGGTTGCACTGACTGCATTTGTTAGGTAAAGTTCCTCTTGTAATTGTGTTCCGCCCCCAAGAGGTGTTTCACACACCCTCATCCCCATCCCCCACCCTCCTCCCCTCTCCCACTCCCTCATTCCAACTCCCAGCTTGTTTTATATTATTTCTGTCCCTTACTGTGTACCTTGAACATAATTTTATAGGTAGCCATTTGGTATATTCAGTATGGTTAAATTAGCCACAAATAATTTTTAAGTTAGTGTTTTATATTACATAGGTAAAGGTGATGAACTTCAGATACTTTTTGTAATCTTCCCTTTGGTGCACAAAATGCTAATTATTACCCTGGGAAAGAATGCATGAGATTTGCAAAAGTGGTACTGCCCCTCCCAGGAGCACCTGGTCTGGCTGAAGGTGCTCAGACACCGCAGATACTGACTGAGTGAGAGTCTGCCATGAACTCGTCAGTATTCTAGATGGATGGAAAGGAAAGAAAGAAAAAAAGGAGATGGATGGAATGGAAAGAAAGAAGGAAAGAAGGGAGGAAGGAAGGAAGGAGGGGGCACAGTCCTACCATTAGGAATTTATAAGTGTCAATAAAGAAATGCTTAAGTAAAGAACAACAATGAAGAAATCATTATTGATTAACAAACATGTTTTGAGGGCTTGGCGCCTATAGCTTAAGCGGCTAAGACACCAGCCACATACACTGGAGCTGGCGGGTTCGAATCCAGCCCAGGCCTGCCAAACAACAATGACAACTGCAGTGAAAAAATAATCAGGTGTTGTGGTGGGCGCCTGTAATCTCAGCTACCTGGGAGGCTGAGGCAAGAGGATCGCTTGAGCCCAGGAGTTGGAGGTTGTTGTGCCCAGGAGTTGGAGGTTGCTGTGAGCTGTGATGCCACAGTACTCTACCCAGGGCAACAGCGTGAGGCTCTGTCTCAAAACAAAACATGTTTTGATTCCTGATAATATCTCAAGCTTATGGAAGAAAGTAAGGATACAAAGGAGAAGGATGCAAACTCTGCCCTCAAGAAACTCTGAGTTACAAGGTGAGACGAACTAATTTGGGGAAGGTACAGTAGATGCTAACACATAAAGAAAGACTAAGAAAGTTTAGGAATTTGGATTTTATGTACCAAGCCATGTATTTTAACAGTACATACATGTTTTTTCTATAGAATTCAATTACTTATACCAATAAAATATAAACTCATAGAGGGAAGAGTCTTATCAGTTTTTTTTCCACCTACTTAATCCAATCACCATTTTGCAAAGATCTTGTAACACTATGGATCCTGTAAAATGGGAATTATATTATTATGTACTTCATATGTAGTATATATTTGTGATATATATGCTTATAATTTGTGTTTCAGAAGAGAAAGTCCAGCACTCAAGGGGAAATGAATTAAAAAGACTTTAAAAAATAGTCCAAAAGGAAAAATTCATGATAATCTGTCAAAAGGTAAGTGTCAAGGAGAGAGGAGTTTTGAAGTTTTGAAGAATTAGAAACTGCACTATTGTTTGGACGCGCAAAGTTCCTGCTGTGGGTCTGCAAGTGAAATAACAATGGCACCATTCAATCACTGAGGAAAAATTACTCAAAATGACCCAGTGTAATCAATATTTATGCTCCAGCATGCCCATCTTGGTGGTCGGGGGGAAGAAGGACCTTACGAAAGATTAACATACCTGGAGACAGCTGGCTAAGATGAAGCAGGGGCCAGCTGTGCACCAGGGAGCTTTGAAATGTGGTGCTAGATTCATGCCTTCACTACTCCTGTGCTCAGGCAAGGCCCAGGAGCAGTTTCCAGAAGGTATTTGAGATGACCCCTTGGACAGGCATCAGCAGAGTCAGCACTGGAGAAGGCGCCCCTTCTCTGAGATCTCTAAACCTCCCTTCCTTGACCATTTTCCTCTCAGGGGTGGAAAACCTCCCTACCATCTCAGTCCACCCTCCTATAGCTCCATGCAAAAAGGTCCCCTTTACAGTCCCTTGAGACCCAAGACAGCATGGAGTTTCCCCAGGTCCATTGGTGTCCGTGCTGGGGCATTCCTTCCCTCCCAGGGCCCGAGAACCGAGGCCTGAATCCTGCCCTGATCAGATTCCTTCCAAGGCAGCCTCTGGACCTTTGGCCTTCCACAGGGGAGTCTCAAAAACAGCTGCTTTATGCACATCTGGCTCACTGGAGACTGTCTGGGGTAGGACACTCAAAGGTTGTAGCCCAGAGTCACTAGCCTCTGTTTTTCTGCTTCAAACAGGGGCCTTGTCTCTGCTTATGCTTGATTGGGGACATGAATAAATGCTACAAGGGTTAAAAAAAAAAAGAAAGAAAGAAAGAGAAAAGAAACTCTTGGATAATTTGAGTCGTATCTAAAGCAAGTAATTGGAAGACAAAACTGAACCAAAAATATGCTTTGCTCTTTAATTTCTATGATGTGATTTTATTTGCCACCACATAGAAAGTGGGAGATCTGGCAAAAGGCTAGGAGGGAGTAAGTCACGGAATTTCCGTGTGTGACTGTCCCTTTGTATAGAACACGCCCTCCGGAGGCTTCATCACACCTGGTCGGGAGTCATTTGTCATTACATGCCTTTTTTTCCTTACCTAAATCTCAATTTTAAAAGGCTCAAGCAAAACATAGTATATAGTAGATTGTCTAAGTGAACCATATGTTTTAAAGAAAATTGGAGTAAACATTTTCTTGATAGAAATGTACAATATTCCTACCTGTTTAACATGCAGAGTGAATCTTTATTGAAAATATGTCATTGTAAAAAAGTATTTATAGTAAAAATTTTAACTACACTTCAGAAAGGATATATGATCAAAAGCAAGTGAAATTGAACAAATAATCAACATTTAAATGGTGTTTATTTTAGAATGCAAATGAGATAATGATCATACTGTGAACGCTGTAATTTTCAGATGGGAAATATATCATATAAAAATATTATAGTATTAATAATGTAAGAATTAGGTGTCCCAAACATAAAGAAGCATTTTAATAGATAATCTATATAATAGTATTGCTGAATTTTGCAAATATAGCTGAACTTAGAAAAGTAAAAAAACACGAATACTTTGTGGAGCTTTCCATTTCAGTTAATTCCTGTTACCTAATTTTGCTAATAAGTATGTGCTGTGTGTATTAATTTTATAGAGCTTCTATAGCAAAGTACTTAAGTTGAATGGTTTAACTCATCTGAATTCAAGATGTTAGCAGGGCCATGCTTCCTCTGAAGGCATTCAGGAAGGGTCTGTTTCAAGTATCTCTTCTAGTTTCTGGTGGTTCATTGGCTTATGGCAATAAAACTCAGTCTTCTCATGGTATTCTCCTTGTATACGTTGCTCTGTGTTCATTTCCCACCTTTATAAGGTCACCAGCCATATTGCTTACTGATTCACCCTTCTCCAGGATAACCTCATTTCAAATTAAGTAGTTATACCTGCAATGATCCTATTTCTAAGTGAAGCCACATTCTGAAATATTAGTGGTTATAAATTCATCACATGAATTTGGAGATACATGATTCATCCGGTAACAGTATGTTTGAGAACATTTTTATCTAGTGAATCTTATGAGTACAACAACAACTACATCAAATCATTTTTATGTGTTAAGAAATGTCTTGAAAGATAGACTGGTTAAAATTATTAAGTGCAACTATAACTGATGATTATTTTTCATTGGTTGCTATTTGGGGTTGATCTGGTTATAAAAATTGAATTAATGGTGACACAATTTTGAACATAGGTCTTTTTGTTGCGTTATTCACTGGTAATCATTTTCTTTGGAGGAAGACAAAACATTAAAAATGGAAAAAGGCATGGGTATAGTCACTCTCATCAGGAATCAAATAATCTATGACTTAAGTCTTTCCTTTGGGAAAGTCCAAGTCTGGTGTGTTATGCAGGAAAGTCAGGTGACTGTGACAGCATTGACACCAGAACATGTGAAAGACACAAAGTTCTTAATGATTTGAGAGAAAATCCATGTCTCAGCTTACTAAAAATAATTAGATCAAACTTGGCTTTTTTATTGGCATTATAATTCATCTGAATAAACCCTTTGAATAATTCTCTGCAAATGCATTTAAAAGTAGTTCAAGTAGTTTCCCAAACATGTACTTTAATTCATTTGGAAAAGGATAACATGTCCAAAATTTCTACACTGAAACCAGATTCCAGAAATGAAAGTGGTGGTCTGAATTGCTTTCCAAAAATCAAAGATTTGAAGGCCGAACTTTTATATATAAAAAATCCCCTCCTCCCTTAATTCCAAATGTTATGGAAATGCACTGACACTTTTCAATTTGCCTTCCTGGTTAATTAATTCCTGGTTCAACTGCATATCAAAGTGAAATGCAAGCCCTGACAGATAGATATGTCCACCTTATATTTTATATTGTTTTTATGTTGAAATTAAAAGTTAATACGTGATTAAAACCATGTATACATTGTGCTATATATTTATATAACAATTTTATTAAAATACATTTTATTTATATTTTCAGCAATTTTTTTCTTACTCATAATGTGTTTCACTTATTACTGCAGAGTAGACCTTTTCTCTATATTACAAAACATATCAAGACATAAAACTATTACTTAGCTTCAACGTAAATTGTCCTCTAGACTATAATAAATTTAAAGATACAATAATTACATAATATTATATTATTATTTATTGGACTTTTAAGCATATTTCAAAATATTCATTATAACTATTTAGCAATTTTTGCCATGTTAAAAGGTGTTTGTTCATTCTCCAGTGCAAGGGAGTATTCTTTATACACTGTATTAAAGTGCTGCCATTTTATCAAGATTTAAAGTTACTTTCTCAGGTCACACAGCAAATGATGGACCCAGGAGCCCACCCTGCTCTGCAGTCTGTGCCTTCTGGTACCCACACTGCTTTTCTCTGTCCTCTGAGCAGTATATGATCTGAATACTCATTTGTACATTGAAAAATATTTTTCATTAGATCATAGCTGTGTACATTAGTGCAATTGTGGGGTACAATGTGCTGGTTTTATATACATTTTGAAATATTTTCATCAACCTGTTAACATAGCCTTCCTGTCATTTTCTTATTGCGTTAAGACATTTATGTTCTACACTTAGTAGATTTAACATGCACCCATGTAAAACCCACCATAGGTGTGGTCCCACCAATTACCCTCCCTCCACCCATCCGCCCCCCTCCCCTCCCCTCCCCCTCCTCTTTTCCCTTCATCTTGGGCTATAGTTGGGTTATAGTTTTCATATGGAAGTGTGGGCGCTTATAAATTGGTTTCATAGTAGGGCTGAGTACATCAGATACTTTTCTTCCATTCTTGAGACATTCTGCTAAGAAGAACAAGGTCCAGCTCCATCCATGTAAACATAAAAGAGGTAAAGTCTCTATCCTTTTTAAGGATGCATAATATTCCTTGGTGTACATATACCACAATTTATTGATCCATTCGTGGGTTGATGGGCATTTGGGCTTCTTCCACAACTTAGCAATTATGAATTGGGTGCAATAAACATTCCGGTGCAAATATCTTTTTTATAAAGTGATTTTTTTTTTAATCTTCTGGATATATACCTAGTAGAGGAATTGCAGGATCGAATGACAGGTCTATTTTTAGATCTCTAAGTGATCTCCAAACTTCTTTCCAAAAGGAACTTATTAGCTTGCAATCCCACAAGCAGTGCAGAAGTGTTCCCTTTTCTCCACATCCACACCAATATCTATGATTATGGGATTTTGTGATGAGGGCTAATCTTACTGGAGTTAAATGCTATTTCAAAGTGGTTTTGATTTGCATTTCTCTGATGATTCAGGATGACAAACATTTTTTTCATGTGTCTGTAAGTCTTGCGCCTGTCTTCTTTAGAGGAGTTTCTATTCAAGTCCCTTGTCCACACTGAGATGAGATTACTTGTTCTTTTCTTGCTAATACATTTGAGTTCTCTTACACAGGGATATTTGTAAATATTCCACAGAAGTGGAGCCCAAACAGAAAGCGTCAGTTGTACTAAACAAAGGAAACAAAGATCAGAATTTAAGGCTGCTGGAGCCAGCTAGAATTTGCAAAGCAAGCTGTATATATGAGAGCTGTGCCATAAAGATCTCCAGAAATTTGCACTGAATCTCCTTAAGTCTAATCTGTATGTGAATTGGACAAGATTTAAAAGGACTGGCAGAGAATAGCTACATGCAAGCTCTGTGACTGCTCAGAGATGATAGAGGTCACTCAGTGGTAAAGCTGACAGATATTGGATTTCTAAAAAGCTTGAGCAGGTAAGTTTTAAGCCTTTAGAAAGGACACCTGTTGAGAAAGGGTCTCTATTTTAACCACTGAGTCTTAACTAATGGAAAGCCTACCCCATCTAAACTAAAACCAAGCTTTGACAGTACCAAGCTTATCTGCTAGTAAATTAACTAACTTTCAGAAACACAAATATGCACACTTACAAACATTAGCAGAGGCTGATAGAGGTTTTAAAAGAAGCCCAAACTCTCAACAATGTAGCAAATACAAAGTCATCCAAACAATCAAAACTTGCCAGACATGCAGAGGATCAGCAAGATATAAATCATAAATGAGGGGAAGGGATAGGTAAACAGAAAAAGGAAGCAGATGATACATATATTGGATTGAATAGATAATGACTTTTAAAATAGCTATTATAAATAAATTCAGAAGCATAAAGTAAAAGATGAACATAATGAATAAACAAATGAGAACTCTCACTGAAGCAAAGTCAAGGATTATTTTCTTTAAAGGAGAAAAAATAAAATGAAATTCTACAAGTGAATGATACAGTATTTGCAATTAAAATTCAATTGAATGTTCACTACATCATCTTCATAACATACCGAACCCACTACAGAAAAGGAACGATCAGTAAGTTTGAAGAGTGATTAAAAGAAAATATCTGAATTGGATAACTAAAATAGAAAAAAAAAAACACTAAAAAAAAAAAGAACAAATCTACTGTAGCCTGTGGGAAAATATCAAGTGGTTTATTATGAATATATTTAGAGTCCTCAAAAATTATAAGAGAGAAATGGGGGGAAATAAACTGATAAAAATGGTCAAAATTTTTAAAAGCAGAGGAAAACATGAACTCTGTAAATATCCATACATAAAAAAACATACTTAGGTACAAAACAGTCAAATTTCTGAAATATCAAATATAACAACAAATCTTAAAAGCAACCAGAATAAAAGAACACATTATTTACATGGCAATAGCGATGAGATTTACCATTGACTTTACATCAGAAATGTTACAAGCCAGAAAAAAAAAAAGAAAATAATTACATATGCAGTGAAGATATCTTTCAAAAATAAAAAAAAAGTCTTTAGATAACTGAAGCTAAGAGAACATGATACCAGAAGATATGCACTATAAGAAATGTAAACAAAATTCTTTAAACCAAAGGAATTTACCCAAATTGAAAATCAGACTTGCAAGAAGAAATGAAAATTATTATAAATAGAATATATGTTGATAAATACAAAACACTTTTTTTCTAACACTTTAAGATATTTTTAAAGCAAAAATTATGGCTTACTGTGGATTTTAAAACATTTGTAGATGTAAAAGACATGATAATGGTATCAATAAATGGAGGGGTGAATGAAATTGCATTTATTATAAAGTTCTAATATGTCTGCAAAAGGATACAACACAAAATATTTCTAAAAAGTGTAAATGAAAGCAAAAGATCAATTATAAATGAGATTCAAAAAAACAGATTTGGCTTAACAAAAGATGTTGATAATGAAACAAACAAAAAGTAACAAGGAGAAAATATGTAATAAGATGACAGACTTAACACTAACCATACCAATAATTATATTAAATGTAAATGGGCTGAAAATACCTAATTAAAAGGCAGAGATTATTAGACTGGATAAAAGAACTTGATTTAGCTATATGGAATCCATACAATATACACTTTAAATACAAATACATGGGTAACCTAAAAGCAATAGAATGGGAAAGGATGAATTATGTAAACACTAATTTTAAGACAATTGGAATGTCTTTATTAATAGCACAGAAAGTAGACTTTGAGACAAAGAGTGTTACCAGAGATGAAAAACTTGATAATAATTTTAAGTCAATTATTCAAAAAGAATGAATAGTACCAAATTGCTATATGCATAAGAACAGAACTTCATAATATATAAGGCAAAAATTAATGAAACTAAACAGAAAGTAAATATAAAATTTTAGCAGGAGATTTTAACACCTCTCTCTTAATATTTGATAGGACAAAGAAGCAAAATAATTAGTAAGAATACAGGCAATATGAACACTATCAACCAATTTAAATCTAATTGATGATTTTACAACATTTCAACCAGCAACTACAGAATACCTATTCTTTCTGAGTAAAAATGGAACATTCACCAAGATATTCTATATGCTAGATCATAAAACAAGTCTCCGTAGCACTCTACTGAGGGTGACAAAGTGAGATGTAAAGGAAAAAAAAGTCTCGATGCATTTAAAGTATACAAGCCATATAAAATATGTTCTCTAAACACAACAGGACTAAATTGGAAATTAACATCAAAATGATACAAAGAAAATTATCCAATATTTAGAAATTAAATAACACACTTCATAAATAAAGTCATGACTCAAAAATGTGACAGGAAATTAAATGCGAGCAAAATAAAATATGAAAAATACAACATATCAAGCAAGTGAGGGTACAAGAATATAAACAAAACATTACTCAAAGGAAAATATATAACTTTGAATAAATATATTGAAAAAAAGGTTAATAATTAAAGCTCTAAAGTTTAATGTTAAGAAGATGAAAGAAAAAAAGACCAAATTAAACCCAAAGAGAATGAAAAGAATGAAAAACATTTTTAAAAAATAGAAATCAATGAAATAAAGATGATTAAATGACAGTGTAAATACAAAAGATAGTTTTTTGAAAAGGATAATAAAGTTGATAAACTTCTAGATAGATTAATCTAGAAAAAAACTAATATCCAAAATCAAAAAAATATGATCATAAGCTAAAAGAATACCAACATCAAAGTAAAGGAAAGATATTGCCACACATTCTCAAATATAAAACCATAATAAAGAAATATTATGAAGAGGATGCCAGTAAATTTAATAACTTAGGATGCAAAAATCATGAACAAAGGAAGAAAAAATAATAAATTGTATTTTCTCGAAATTCAATCTGCTGATCATCAAAAGTCATTGTTAAGAAAATCAGCATGCAAACCATGCACTGGGAACAAAAGATGTTTATCATACATACACTGACAAAGACAGAATATATATATTAAAAGTTTTTATAAGTCACTAACAAAAAAAGAACCAAACTGTGTCTTCAGGTGCCAAAGCAGGATTAAAGGTACGGTAATGTAATATGTGCAGTACCCATGAAGACAGAGAGCAGGAGAGAGGGAGGCAAGGAAAGACTTCAAAGTTCATACTCATTATGAAGGAATGAAAGATTATCTAGGAAGAGCCTCAGACTGTGATACATTCTGAAAATATATCAACCAGGTTCTCTAAGCAAATGTTGCCCATTAGAGAAAACCCTGTCAGAGAGAAGTAGGCCAGACTTGTACCCTCACTGGCCCAGACACCAGCTGGGAGCAGCAGTTGGGAACTGTCAGTCAACTAAATTTCCCAAAGTAGGTTTTCTCAAAGGAGACCTAAGCTGGACACTTCCAAGGCTGGCAAACCACTTGGTTTAAAGAAATGGTGAAAGAATTAAATAATTCACAAAGGAAGATACATGAATGGCCAAAAAGAACATGAAATATTGCTCTGCATCATTCATCATGCAGAAAATACGAATTAAAACCACAATGAGAAATCACTGCACACCCACTAGAACTGTTGTGAATAAAAATGTTACTACTAGCAAATGTTACTGAGGATTCAGAGGGGCACTAACCCTTGCAATTACTTGTGGAAAGGTAAAGTGGCACAACCAGTCTGGAAAATGGTTTGTCAGTTTCTTATAAAGCCAAATTCATATAGACTCCACAATCCAGCAATTTCACTTGTAGGTATTTATCCAAGAGAAATAAAAATAAGTGTCTATAAAAACACAAGTTTGAGAACACCCATAGCAACATTGTTCACAGTAGTTTAACATGGAAACAACTCAAACTTTCATTAATAAAAAGATGAATAAACCATAGTGTGTTCATACCATAAAATACTACTCAACAACAAAAGGAATGATTTACTATATACCCAATAACATAGGTGGATCTTGAAAACATTTTGCTAAGAAAAAGAAGTCAGACACAAGAGTATAAATGGTTTTTAGATCTTTGAGGATTCTCCATACTCCATTTGATCCTGCAGTCCCATTACTAGCTATCTACCCAGAAGAACAAAAATCATTTTACCACAAAGACATTTGCCCCCATAATGTTTACTGTGGCTCAATTTATAATTGCCAAGTTCTGGAAACAACCTAAGTGCTCATCAACCCATGAATAGATTAACAAACTGCGGTATATGTATACCATACTATTCAGCCCTTTAAAAAGATTCTTCTCAGTAAAGTATTGCAAGAATGAAAAAATAAATGTCAAATGTACTCAATACTAATATGAAACCAATATATAAATAAATAATAACATGCTCGTATGAACAATTAAACACAAATATAGTTCAGTACAGGGGCAGGGGGAGGTGGGAAGAGAAAGAGGGAAGGGTAGGACTATTGGCAGGAGGAGGGAGGGCAAGAGATGGGATCTCACCTGATGTGCACATTGTGAGGGTATATAACATGTCCCCTGAGTGAGGGGCTCTTCTACAACTACAACTTTATCCTGGATGTGAGAACAATATGATCTAAAAATGTAAAATGTATACTCTCATATTAATTTGACATAAAAAAAACTAAGAAAGAAAAAAGAGTACAAATGGTGTGATTCACATATGTAAAATAAAAGCCATCATTTTCTATAATATAGGAAATAGATCAGCAGTTGCCTTAAGGGTATAGAGGATAATTGAGGAGGGACATTTTCTTCAGCTATGAAAATGTTTGGTGTCTTGAGAAGACTTGGTGTATATATTCCTTAGAAGTCATAAGATCCATGTGAAAGAGCTGTGAATGCAAATATGTTCATATTATACACCAATTTTTAACAAGTGGGTAGAACTCTCAACATGAACTTGTAGTAGAGTCACAAATTTGTACATTACACTAAAACACATAAAGAAAATGTAAGGTTTTATGGTTTTATAAAGGTCTTTGTTTCATAAAATATACAAAAAAATCTAAGTTCTTTGTTTTGTGGTATTCTTTCCCCCAAGGGCTCCCCTCTCTCACCTTTCCAGGTAACTGGGAAACCAGAATGAGAAATTTATAATAGCTCAATCTCTTTTCCAGTTCACCCAGTCTCCTTCCAAATTAAATATTGGATATAGATAAAATATACCTTCCTCTTAGGGGTGGCTCAAATATTTATTTATGACTATCCTTTTGTTGTAGGCAATGTTTTATCTTGCAGTGTCCTGCTTCCTCCCTGATCTTTATCTTGAGACAACTTCTAGATCCTGTGGAGAAAGAAGGCATAAATTTCATTTGGTGTCCCTGGATCCTCTCTGATCTTCACTGAGAAGTGACTAGTCTGGTCAGGTCCCTAGACTACTCATTCGTTTTATGCAAACAATTGCATAAAAAACTGGAATCTCTGATTCTGGCCACATATTGCTATTGGAGAAGCACTTTAAAAGAGTAGCTTCTTCATCCAAATGTAGGGTTCTGCATATATTAGAAATCCTGTCTCTCAGCTCCTCAGTACCCTCTTCCCAGGCCTCCTGTACACTTCAGCTTTGTTAATTTCTTCCCAGCCATCACTGCTATGTATCCCATATATCAGAGCAGACCTTCCTGAAAGCACATGACCTTCCTTTAGAATCCCCAAGGTTGTTGGTGACTATCTTCTCTCTACCTCCTCCCACCATATTTTTAAATTCTTTTGTATTTATCTGGATGTCTCTGACTCATCTCCACCCACATCCTCTATTTTGTAACTGTTGTATATCCGCTATGTCATATGATGAACTCTTTCTACCCCCTTTTGTTCTAATTGTCCAAGAACGACACTAATCATGCAAGACACAGGCCAACTTGGAACAAGGGCTCATAGTGAACAACAACAAAAAATACCACATAATGTTCTTATCATCAAAATATCATCCCATTGCACACAACATACTCAATCCCAAGGCTATCTTTTTAAGTCTGACAGTCACACTCATTTCACCAGTTTTTATTCCTTTTCTATCCTGGCCAGCCCTCCAGGTTTGTGGGCTCTTTAACCAGTAGCAGAATGAGGAGTAAACAGAGGAGTCACGATGCATAATCCCAGTGAAACAGAACCTTTTAGATGATATGACACACATACTAGTCTGCTCTTAAGGCTGGCAGATTTAAGAGTCAAGGTCTTTAAAAAAAATGTAGGAAGGAGAAGAGAAGTACTGTGCATGATAGTACCATCTTCGGGTAGGAAATCGAAATCACTACCATCAGTAACAAGACACCCTAAATATACTTAAAAGTTAATAGAGGCATATTTATTAAATATTTACCTGTATGGAAGTACACTCCTTATGAAAAAAAAGGCATGCTGAGCAGAACCTGCTCATCTTCATCCTCCTCACATCATGGGCATAATATTGTACCCATACCAAGTTACCATCATGCTAGTCAGAGTCTTCAAGGAGAATTATAGAAAAATGATAACAATCAAAACTAAGATAAACCATCAAAAGTACAAAATTTCAACAATTTGAACTGTGAAATTTTGACCAAGGCTCCATTTGTTCTGTGACAATTTAAGGATCACATATTTATTATCATAATACAACATGAATACCAAAAAAGGGCGTATCACCATCATCCTTGCTTTGTCATTTTATTGTGGTATATTTCATACCCCTGATATAATCACAACCAGAAATCTTTTGTGACTTAAAGCTATTCTGGAATCACCTGGAACGTCTGTGAGGAAGCAGATTTACCCACCTTGTATGTTATTATTGCAATCCAGGAACTCTTTGTGTTTTTATCTACTGAGACCCAATGTGATCTTTCCGCTAAAATTCTATCAGGATACAACAATCAACGTAAGTGCACATAGGTGTTCATGTTCGATGTGAGTGCCTTGACAAGGAACCCAAGTCAGAAGCTCTAGTCACTGGTATTTGGGATTGGCTCTGTAACACAAACTCCTTTGTGGCCTGAACTCTCCTTACCAGATGTGTCCATGTAATACCAGCCAATGGCCCATTTCATCAGTGAAAACAACCAACCAGATCAGGTTACCAACCAGATCAGGTTATTGTGATTACTTTTTTTTTTTTTTATTTTGCTCTATTTATTTAAAGAAAAGAACTAGAGAGTTGCAGATGAAGTTCCTCATCCTCCCTCCCTAAGCTTCTACACTCTTGAATTTAATGCGTATCCTGTTTCATTGATGTTCTTACATTTATGTGTATACATGCTCTTTGATACATTTTTTAAATACAGTCATGGTGCCCTTGTCACCCTGCAACTTTTCTTTTCATACAACATGCTCATGAGAGACACCCATGTCAACACATATGTATTTAGTTCATTTCAACAAGCTACGTTAGAATTCTATCATAGGCATAAAGCATAATTCATGTATCCATTCTCTTATTAATGGACATTTAAGTTTTTTCAGCTCTTCTCTGTTACAAGGAATGCTGCAGTGTCCTTGTTCAGGTATCCTGGTGAATATGTGTAGGAATTTCTGTAGAGATTCCTAAAGGCAGAATTTCTGGGTCCTAACAGCACATGCATCTTCTACTTGCATAGCAGATATTAACAAATCAATTAAATTCATGTTATAAACAGGATGGGTATTTTTCTGTAATAATTCCCTTTGACTTATTCATCTGGATGTGTGATTTGTATCCCAAATAACAAGGGCAGAATAGAACTCTTGTTTCCATCTCCTGCCCTGCAACGGAATTGTTGATTCTCCTGCCTAGGTCTTTCCATATCCATGGACGCCAAGACCCTCCATCAGCTCAACTGCTCAAGCCTATAGCCAGGTGCCACACTTTATTCCCACTTCCCCTCTCCTCCCACATCCAGCTCACCTTCCTCCACCCTCATGTCATTCTCATCTCAGCCACCATCATCTCTGTGGATCTTTCTGAGACTTCCTGTCACCCTTCAAAATCTAGATCTTTCTCTCTCCACACAACTGTCAGAGCGAGTTTTGTCAAAACATAAATCTGAGCCTGTATGCATCCTTGCTTAAATCCCTCCTTGTCCTTGGAATAAAATCCACCCTTAGCCTGCAAGGCCCTGTGTGATCTGAGCTTGCTCCCTTCTCCTGATCCAGGTAGGCACAATCTCCCCATCTGCTTCTCTCAGTTCATGCTGGTATTCCGTCCTCAGACCTGCCACACCAGCTCCTGCCTGTGGGTCATTAGACTAACTGTTCTCTTTCCCAGAATGTTCTGAATCTTTGCTCTGCTGACTGCTTCTTGTGCTATAGGTTTTGATGTAAATATCATTTCATTGGAGAAGTTGTTTTTAACCACCTGACCTAAAGTTATCGAAATACGCTGTTTTAATTTCATCAGAGCACTGATATTTTCTTGTTTCTACTTGTTTATTTGGAAATTGTCTTATTCCCCCTTTTAGAAAGTAAATTTCATTAGAGAGGAAACTTGTCTGCCCACGGCTATATCACCTGCAATAATAGCAGGCTGTTTATAAGAGGTGCTCTGTGATTATTTGCTAAACAAGTGAGTGAGGGAATAAATAATGAGGCAAGGGAATTTTTCATTTTCTATTTCTTATCTTAGTGCTATCTATATATGGACAAATATTTAGTAGACATCATTAGGCTTCATATGATAAATTGGGAAAGCATATAATGTCTCTTGCTTTTTCCGGTTAACTGGTTTTTAAATTTGACTTTCTCAAAATTCTTTAGCCAGTATGGCATGATACCTTCTTTGATCTCCCAAAGCATTTTTTATATCCTTTCCTAATATCCTCTATGGTCCTGCATTTTGATAATTTATTCACAAATCTGTTTTCTATACTAAGCTGTGAGCTTCTTGAGGTAGGCACAGCAATGGTCCCCAGAGCCCAGTGTCTGGAATGAATGAATGATGGATAATGGATGGATGGGTGAAAAATGTCTGCCTACTTTTGCTCTACAATAGGCAGAACCAAAATGACAAAAATTAAACAGAGACAGAACTGCATTCCTCTCCAAAAGAGGGAGCAATAGAGTTATTATCACCTGGGTAGTTCTCAATTTCAACAAATTGAGCAAAGTCAGGAAAATCAAGTTATCCCCAGATAAATGCTTGGCTTGCCAAGATGTTTTTGTTTAAATCACTTATGAATTTACTTATACACATAACATATGATAAAGATTTTGAGACTCTCCTGCTAAATTTGTTGCTTTTGGATTAGATCAGTTTTGTTGTCATCTTATGAAGTGACTTCTTTCCATTTTTCTCCCAAGCACTTATTATTAAATATTCAAGCTTACAGAACACTTGAAAAAAAAATGTGCCCTCACATACTCATCATCTAAATTCAATAATTATTCCTGCCATGTTTATTTTATATCTCTGTACCTACATACATACATACATATGAATCTTTGCTCTGCTGACTGCTTCTTGTGCTATAGGTTTTGATGTAAATATCATTTCATTGGAGAAGTTGTTCATAAGTATGTATGTATGTAGTTGTTCCTAAAAATAGATTATAGATATTATGGGTACTTCACTGCTAAATATTTTAACCTGTGTCCCCTAAAAATAAAAGTATTAGTCTATGTAATCTCAGTAGCATTACTTCATCCAGAAAATTAATAGCAGTGCTATATATCATTTAACGAGGAGCTCATATTCAAAACTGTTTCAACTGATCCTAAATTATATTTTTTAAGGATTAGGGGGGCTAGGATTTCGCTTGGTTGTTGTATCTCTGGTTTCTTTTACTCTGCAGAAGTCCCTCCCACACAACTCTTTCATAACCCAGACTTTTTGCAGAGCACAGGTCAGTTGCCCTCTGATATGTTCGCGATGTGGATTTGCCTCATGGTTTCTTCCTGATGTCATTTAGCTGTTTTCTCAACTGCTTGTGCTTAATCTAGAAGTGATGCCTAGAAGCCTGATTAAATTCCAGTCAAAAGTGGTTTTTAGTCAGAGCGCTTTGATGGTGATGCTGAATATTTCCTGTTCTTTCAGAAAAGACATAAAGTCAGGAGACTCAATGATTACTGTTGCTAAGTTTGTATACTCCATTATACAGCTAAGATTTTCCCTTTACAATGAGCGATTAATCTCAACGTGAGACCTTAATACAGCTAACATCAGGAATGCCTATAATTCTAGAAGATAAAGATAATTCTTTCCCCTTAAAGAGGAAGAAATTGAGGCTCCAATAGATTATGGCACTTTGCCTCCAAACAGAATCTGCTCCCTCTGGTGTACAGGGACCAATGTAAGTGGCTGCACAAATCCCTGTAGGTGTGGCACAGGGGTGGAGGTGGTAGGTAGTGTTTTCTGGTTCCTAATCTTTTTCTAAGAATAACCATGGTCAGGTAGAAATAATAATAATGATTCTTTTTCCAAAATGATTAGTTGAGGCCAATAACTCTTTTAAAATAATTTTAACTATTTTAACTCTGACTTCAGTACTTTCTACATAGAGTTGTTTACCTCTAAACACACAAGTACTTGATTGTTTATTGATAGAAGTAAAACTTCACATTTTACTTTACATAGTTATTACCATTAAATCATAATTTTAAACCCTATTTTCCCACTTGTATTTGCGGGGCAGGGAATTAGGAACAGTGGTAGTAACATCTCCTCACAGCTGTGAGAACTGTAGATACAATAGGTAAATCTATCTCAGGTTTTAAAGATAACAAAAGTATCCAAGGCTGCCTGTATATAAATAAGTTCTATTTTTTCCATCTTAGGGGAGAAAAGACAGAGTCAACATTTTAGACACATTTCTACTTTTCCCACACATGGACTCTTCTTCAAAAGAGCAGCCCAGTGAATTGTCAGCTCTGAGCCAGGAACATCTGGGGTCTGGCAGATCACACAGGTTGAAGATGGAGAAGTTAAAAGGGGCAACTGTTGAAATCAAGGTATAGTGGCTGTCTTGTCGGAATTTGCATATTCCTTTAAGTTTAATAAAGTCCTTATACTCAGATAGGATGGAAAATACCAGAATGATCTATACTCACTGTCTTCACCTATTGCTTAATTTTCTATGGCTTCTACCCACCTCAACTGGGCTTAAAATTGTTCCATCAAGTGACTTGTCTTCTCTGTAACTGAACTGTGTTGTATGCTCCATGTTGTCTCTCTTTCTCTCCCCTTGGCATTCACTCTTCCTTCTCCAACCATTCCTTCTATACCTCCTTTCTCAGAATTTTCTTCCTCTGCCCATCTCATAGACACTGGTATTTCTCAAGGTCATGTCTTTGGCCAACTTCTCCATTTGTACACTCTTCCCAAATGACCTCACCACTACTATGAACATTTGCCCATGGCTTGTACTTGGATGAGTCCCAACTCCACTTCAGAGATACAGATCCCATACTTCCCTTATATGCACCTGACCTACAGTGCATCTCCACTTACATCCCCTGGGAAGCTTAGAACACCTCACACTTAATTTTTCACATTCCCCCTCCCAACCCCCCTTAGCTTACTACTCTTCCTCATTTGTTTGAATGTTTCTCCTCTTTTATCTTGCCCAAAGCAGAGATGCCTCTGGACTCTGCTACTCCCTCCTGAACTGCCATCCTGTGAATCATCAAGTCCTGAAAGACTATTACTTAAATTTTTTTTGTCCTTCTCTTTGTCTTCCTATTCATAACCCATTGCCCTAATCCATCTTGGGTCTGGATGCCTGCAACTCTCCTCACTGGTCTTTCTGGCCAGTCTATAGCTTCTCCCATACCCAAAAAACAGTTTTCTATGGTCAGAATGTCTACATAAGCCACAAACCTGATTAAGCTATTCTTCTATTTGGAATATTGATTTGACCTACAGTTGCCCTTGGATAGAGTCTGAGTTCTCTTGCATAACATAAAGGATTCTTCACATCCTTTCCTTCTTCCTTTTCAGTGTCATGTCTCAGCATAGCCTCCTTTCATCATATTGAACCGCATACTCTTGGAATTAGGAGTGCCCTTTCTTTGTTTCTATGCTTCTGCTCACACTCTGCAGTTTTGCTAATGGGTCCTTCCCAACCTCTTCATGGCTAACTCACACATATCCTTCAAGATTGAGGTCAGACATTACCACATCCAAGAAGCTTAGCAAATAATCTGTTTTGGCCCTTGTCCCATCTACAGATTTATGATTCCAAATAATTAAACATGGTCATCTTTAGCAATGATTGGTCCACTTGAAAATGTTGGATGTTTATTTCACATGTGTTTACTTAGTGTATAGGAAGGAACTGTGACTATCTTTCCTAATTACCAGTTTACTCTCATTAGTAATAGAGTCCAGCTTTCAACCCAAGAGGCCTGGCTTAACCCTAAGCCCATGCTAGCTCTAGTCTGTACCCATCCCTTGAAAACTAAATTCTCCCACATTTCTCAATAATCTGTCTGGGCATAACTGTCATGTACAGTTGTTCAAGTTGTGCACTGCACATATTCAAAATGGAACTTATGAGGAGATACTATTCTAAGATCTTCTTCTGTAGCAAATAATCACCTAAATCTAGAATGCCTCAATATATTACTCATGCTTCAGCTACATCCAGTAAATTGGGCCACCTGGTGTGGCTATTGTAGCTCTTGTTGGCATTTCTCTAGAAAATTATGTTTTGATTAGATTATTGGCTATCCCTTTCAGGGATGAGCTCAGAAAGTAGCAACAATGTGTGTTAAAACAAACAGACAGAGGATAAACTGCATTTTGGAGTCAGTCAGGTCCAGGTTTGAATTATAGTTCTGCTAATTGTGCAGTCCTAAGCAAGTTTCTTTATCCAATTCTTTATTGGATAACAACACTTAACTTACAGAGATAATACAGTATTGATTAACATATATAGGTGACCCAGCACTAATCATATTTGCTCTTTCAACAGGCTTTGAGGCACTAGGGGCCACAGATCAAGGTGTAACAAAGACATGTGCTACCTGTTTTCTTGACAATTTTACCTACCTCATCTAGACATCTGTGACATTGGGAGCAAAAAAAGTAAAAAGGATATAGGCCAGAAATTCTCTCCCTATTTGTCCTGAGTTTAGAAGAAGATCAACTTCAACTAAAATTATTGCTACTTACATTTCTTGGTTTTGTTATGATTTACTCCTACCAATGTTTGCCTGCTTATTAATATTTTTATTGTGTGAGTTCTCAACAAATATCTGATTTCTCTCTTTCAGCTGCTACTGTTTCTCTCCCTATTGCTGCTGCTGCTGCTGCTAAGAATTTTGGGATTAACTGATTAGAAAAAGGAGGAACTTCAGAATTCTCTTATCTGCAATAATTCAAATTGCTTGGAAAAAAATAAAAAACAACAAAGCAAAGCAGCTCAGGCTAGAGATTCTTGAAGATACAGTGTTCACAGGATCAAAAATAGCATTTGGGAATACTAAGGGACAATGTTTGAGTATTTTGTGAGCGGGCTGGTGGTGGAGCTGGAAGGATGTTTCAGTGGCAGATGGAATGTGCTTCCTCTGTGGAGAGAATAACTATCATTCCTTTGAACTTGCGTTCCAGGTAAATCTTTGAACAATTCACTTGGGAAAATATAACAAGGTTTATAAAAGTTAAACCTTCTCAGAGGAGCCCAGTCCAATGTCTCCTGGCCAGACCACACTGTCACATGGAAGGGGAGACTAAATTATGTCAATGTCCAAAAGGCATTGGAAAACACACAAAAAAATCAAAGAACAAAAAGATGAATGTCAACAAAGGATTTTTCCAGCTCGTCGAATTGTTTAAGCTAACTTCAATCCTAACTCCACACGTGGCAGAAAGAGGCAATGAATTCAGTGGCAAGGACATGGATGTGTGAGATAGAGGAAATGAGATGGAATCCCATCACTATGACAGTCTCAGGCTGTCCATGGATAGTCTAGTTCTCGTTCTTGGACACATGGTAGGACCAAATTTTCCACTCACTTAAAATTAGCTGTGGCTTAAGTTTGGCCAATGAAACATGAGCACAAGTCAGGTGAGTCATTTCTGAATGGCAGATTTAAGAGCAGATGCATTCTCCTTTTCTTTTGTCACTGTGTCTGTTGGCCAACATTCCAATTATAGCTGCCCCATCAACCTGGGCCCAGAGTGAGGACTGTAGTGACACACAATAGGCATTCTAGTGGACCCCGATACCACACTCAATAGCAGAAAAAGGAATCAAACTTTTATTATTTGCCATCCCTAAGACTTGGGGATTGTGTGTTTCAGCCACCTAATCCGGGCTATCCTAATGGATACACGCCCTTTCTATGGATTATTGAACAAAAGTCTTGCTTCTTTGAAAAACAAGTTTCTTATTTCTAAAATGGAAATAACTCTAAAAATAGCTAGTCTCATTCAAGGATCTAAAATTAGCACATAAACAGTAAATCCTTTTAACAATGACAATGCTTATCCTTGCCAGATCTCCATTATTAAAAAGGGAAGAATTTGTCTTCCCTTCCGAAAGCGACTTCAGAACATATTTCCTTCACGAGGTCTGGCCTTGGATTAAGAACAGTTTCAAACATAATAAGAATCACCAATGAACTTTATCATCAGGCTTTCATTAAGGAGCGGAATCTATGGCTTAAACATTAACTAATAGAATCAGAGGCTTAAAACAAAAGAATTTATTGTTGTAAAGTGTCCAATGCAAAAGATTTACAGATAGAACAGCAGAGCACCATGCTAGAATACTTTTCCTGTCCCCTAACTAGAGAGGATGTCTTGTCACCTGGAGTCTCCCTGCAATGAGAAACCCAGCCAGGAAGATTGAGTCTTGCATCTTGCACACCCAACCATCCACTCTCACTACTTCCCATTCTTAGATTTACTTCTTTGCATTAAGTATGGTGGTGTCTGCAGCCCTTACTAGACTGTAAATTTCCAACCCATCTTCCTTCTCCACAGGCAGTTCCTGCTACCCTACTACCACCATGTCAAACTTTCAGGATTTTCCTTGAATGGAGACCTTACCATATCCCAATACTCTCCTACCTATGAAAACAGTCTGTGCATCAGAGCAGACCTCCTTAGAACACTCATCTCCTGCTGTAAGTCCCACCTCCTGAAATAAAACAGAATACTCCTGCATCCTCTATGGAGATGAGAAAGATAATCATCCTGCTGACCTTTAATCTTCAAATCTTCAACTCTCTTCAGGGGTTCTCATGTCTAGATGCCTTATCGCTTTTGTGATAGATTCATGTTTTCATGGTTCCTCTTTAAAAAATGGCACATAGATCTGTTCTGCCACATAGTATGTAATTTGTTTGATGGCAGGAATGGCATCTGTTGTGGCTGTGGTTAATTCTTCAGAGGGTAACGAAGCTTCTGGCTCATTACAGGGGCTCAATAAATATTATTGAACAAGTGCGTGAATATAAACAGCATCCTCTGGAGTGATCTATGCTAGTTCATCTGAGACCACATCTTTTTTTTTTTTCATGACTACAGACTTTTGTGCCACCAGTTGCCACTGCCACTTCCTTTCCTATGTGCAGCTACACAGGAAAACATCTGACTGGTTTGTGTCTTATCAGAGCAAAAAGGTCTGTATGGGAGGCTCCACTCAAATTCGTCTTCCTGAGAACTCTGTGCAGCTTCTTTGCTAGATGCCTTCGTGCTGCAGCGTTCCAAAGCTATCTCAGGACATGCCCTGTCCCTGGGCAGCTGAGTGGGAAGTAATGCCTACCTGAGCCTAGAAACTTCTCTGAGGTCTTCTCCCTGCATCCTCCAGACTCATCTCATTTCACATCCTCACCTCTACCTTGCACTCGTGCTCCAGTCACACTGCTCTCTCTACTTCCTTGAAGACACCATGTTTCTTTCTGCCTCGGGGCCTTTGCACACACAGCTCCCTCTGCCTGAAAGTTTCTCTCTCTCCCCTTCATTAATAAACCTGAACACTCATCTGCACTCCAACTTCATTTCCTCTGTAGAGTCATTTCTACTGCCCCATACTAGGACTGGGTGTTATTTGGTTTTCCTTGAATTGTACACCTTTCCTTCACAGAATTAATCATAGTTTATAATTATGCAGTTATATGTATTTATTTCTAAATTCCATGAGGGCAGTGACTTTACTAATGTTGATCATTGTGGGATCTTTAGTGTCTAGAATAGTGGTTCTCAACCTGTGGGTCATGACCCACAGGAGCTGTATTAAAGGGTCACGGCCTTAGGAACGTTGAGAACCACTGATCTAGAATAACATCAGGCACAAAGCAGGCACTCAAGAACCATATATTGAAAGAACTGTCGGCTGGGCCTGGTGGCTCATGCCTGTAATCCTTGCAGTCTGGAAGGCCCAGGCAGGTGGCTTGCCTGAGCTTAGGGGTTTGAGACCAGCCTTAACAAGAGCAAGACCTCATCTCTAGTAAAAATAGAAAAACTGGCTGACCATGGTGGTGGGCACCTGTAGTTCCAGCTACTCGGGAGGCTGAGGTAAGAAGATAGCTCAAACCAAGGAGTTTGAGGTTTCTGTGAGCTGTGATGCCATGGCACTCTACTTGGGGTGACAGAGTGATTCTCTGTCTCAAAAAATATCAATTAACATCTTTCTCTTTCATTAAATTTGCAAACTCCTTGAGGATGGATACCTAAGAAAAGATCAACATAGTTGCTGGTGGAGGTGGGACGAGGGATCTCTCCGAAGCTTCTTTCATAAGGATACTACTGTTCCTATTCTCTAAGCACAAAATAGGTATTCAACAATAATCTTAATAAAGGACGAAGAAAAACAAGAGAAGAAGGAGGGAAAACAGGAAAAAGAAACATGACTAGTTACAGCACCTCCTTCACTGTGTTTGGACAATAAATTATGTGGTCATCATGGTTATGTTTTATTAATATTTCAAAGATATATTTTTTAGGTCAAACAGTGAAGAATGTGAAAAAGATTAGAGCTGGAAATTTTTCTTATCTTTACAGAGATGTCACAAAGCCAGATAGGACTATTCCATTTCTGATGTTCTCTTAGGAGTTTCCAAGAGTCTCGGTGTTTCTGTGAATCTCAAAATGGGCTATTTGTCTAACTCCATGTAAAAACTTAGATTTGGACTTGATTCCTTTGTTATATTAATGGGAAATAAAAATACTTTGAGAACATTACCTTATCCCCATCACACACATGCATGCATATACACACATGCGCGCGCACATGTACTCATGCACACACATGCACAGAGTAACTCCCAGGAAATGTCTTAGTCCAGACTTCTGTTAAAAAACATCATAATCTAGGGAGCAAGTAAATATCAGAAAATTATTTTTCACAGTTCTAGAGTCTGGGAAATTCAAAATCAAGGCACCAGTAGATTTGGTGTCTGGCAAGGACCTGCTTCCTGGGTCACAGTTGGTACCTTGTTGATGTGCCCTCACGTGGTGGAAGGGGCAAGGGATCTCTCTGAGCCTTTTTAAAATAAGGATACTACTGTTCCTATTCATGAGAGTGGAACTGTCATGACCTCCCAAAGGCTCCACCTGCAAATACTAGCACATTGGGGCCGAGGTTTTAACATAAGAATTTTGGAAAGACACATTCAATCAAGTAGAGAAAAGATGGATGTGACTTCTTATGTTTCTCAGAATCTTTGAAGTTGTGACTTCTGACTTCAAACTTGCCTTCTAAGTCTAGATTTTATTCCCAGGAAGAGCCTGATGGAAGTCTTGAAAGAGAGGGGCATGTGTGAGTCCAGATCTTAAGGAGTAAAACCTATTCTGCCTTCTGCCTCTCCCTCACAGGACAGCAAAATTTTCAAAATTAAATTCTGTATTTTTATTATTAAGTTTAACGGAGAATAGACATTTCGATTTGGGAAACTAACATAGTTCTCTGAGCCCAAAATCTACCTTCCAGTGTCCAAAGTCATTTCTTTTCCAAAACTTCTTTTTACCTTGGACTTATCTCTCTATGTACTGTAATGATAGTTACTGTAGCAAGGGTGCCCAGGAAGTCACGTAGGCCTACTCAGTCCATCTCCTCACATGAGTTACTGAGCACATTCAACAAAAGCAAATACTTTCAGTATGTGTACACACACATACCCACAGACATTCCTTTGCCAATGTGCCTCAGTTCCTTTGACTATGCATGCATACATGTTCAGATTACACCAGAAAGTTAGTTTGTAGAAATGGATGTTGCCAATTCTGTTGACATATAGATATAGTCTAGCCATCATATATAAATGGATAAATAAATAGATAGATGTAGATAGAGAAATATCAAGATTTATTATGTGAGTATAGCTACCATATGTAGATGGATGGATAGGTAGGTAGGTAGGTAGGTAGATAGATAGATAGATAGAGAAAATATATATACATTTATATATGAGAATATATATTCATTCATTCATTCAACAAATATATACCAAGTGCTTCTGTAAGTTAGACTCAGTTCTAGTTGCTTTGAATACTTTCAAAATAAACAAACCAGACAAATATCTCTGCCTCTTCTCTGCCTTATGTTTTGGCCAGGGTGAAGGGAAAAGGAACAATGACACAAAGTAAACATAATAAAGAAATGAATTAGATGATATAAAGTCATAAGTGCTAACATGAAGGGGGACAGATCAAGTGCCCAGTGGGCTGGATCGAGTGGGTTGCCATTAAACACAATGATAAAGTGGTTATGTAGATTTCATTGAGAAGCTGACATTTAAAGGGAGACTTAAAGGAAATGAAGAACTAATCTATGTGATATCTGCTGGGAAGAGTCTTCTAGTTACAGGGAACACACAGGGCAAAGACACTGAGGTGGGGACATACCTGACATTCTGTGGAACAACAGAGAATAGTTTAGAATATAATGATGGAAGGGGATAGTAGTAAAGCAATAGGGAATATAGTCAGCTGATGGGAACTGGGTCATATAATGCACATGTGTATTATACACAGATGCTGTGGTTGTTCACACAGTACATATGCCAAGATATCTTTGTATTGTCAGTCTTAAATGTATCTTAGTCTTGTTTGTATTTTTTATATTTTCTCTAAATATCTGTTATATAGAGAAATAAAAATAGTATGTATTATTTGTGTGACACAGTTTATTTGATCATGTCTTTACAGGGTGGCCATAATGTTCCTGTGCAATTTAAATTTAAAATCACATACAAACTTTATGGCCACCCCATATATGCAGCACCTATAGTAACAGATATTCATTCAAGTGTATATTGTGCAATTGAATGCACGTGTGACTTTATGCAACATGTGTAGCATCTCCTAGGCACATGGGCACATGTACTTATATACTGCACTAATGCCCGAGTCTATGAATAGCCCTGGGATACTTTCAATGGCAGGGAATTCTCACAGGTGAGTAACTATGTGGAATAGCCATGCATTCATGGGCTTCTCCACTAGCTCCTGCAGGAGACAGGAACCCACGTCATTCCTCCTGAATCCCTCCCTGTGGCAGAAAGCATCAGTGCTAAAGAAACAAGGCAATGCAGGCAGGTCTCAGAAACAATGGGTCTAAAGTCATGAGCCTGGAGAGAACACTGAAGTCACGATCATTTGATCCTGGAGAACATCATGGGTTCTGACACAGACAAAACCTTGGCCCTATTTTGGTGTTCTGTCACCGACCCCGGCAGTTAGAAGTACGGTCCTATGTTCTGTCATACCTTTCAAGGGAATTTCTTTTCATTTCTTTCTTTCTTATTCTTTTTCTTTAACTTGTTGTAGGCAAATAAATTGCTGGTACATTTGTGTTTTAATTTGAGGTTTTATTCTTAAAAAGCATGGTGCATGTGGTGAGATGTGGGGTTGTGGTTTTGGGTTTTTTTTTTTTTTTTTCATTTTCTATACTTGCCAGAGTTGTAAACCTAGGGCCAAGTTAATTAAAGTCAGTGGAGAATGTATTTTTTTATTAAATTTTCTCTTTCTATTGATTTTTCTCTCTCATACAAATAGCACAGACTTAGTTCTCAAAATCAAAAACACTGTAGAGTGAAGAAAAGGAATAATCAGGCTCCCAAGATGATTTACAAACTGACAAAGGATTTTGAAGGTGGCTAAGATTTCAGAGCTGGTGAAACTGACAGGACGGTAAGGATCTAGGTCAGCTAAAGACAGACAGACACAGCTATGTGCCAGCTAAAGTCTGGGGCAGTCAAACTCTAGGTAAATTTGGCTTATAAAAGCTGAGTTGGTTTCTTCACAGTGCAGACTGGTGGACACTGCAGTAGCCTCCTAGTTTTCCTTCCCATATTAATTCTACCCCTCTAATCTATTCTTCGTCTGGTAGCTGGATGCTTCTTCTCATGGAATAATTAAGACAATACCACTTGTATGCTCAGTGTCTTCAATGGCCTCCTCCAACCAAGGCTCAGCAAACTACATCCCACAGGTCAAATCCAGCCTACCACCTATTTTTGAAAATAAAGTTTTATCAGAACACTGCTACACTCATTTGTTGACATATTGTCTGGGGCTGCTTTTACACTACAACAATAGAATTGAGTAGTTATGACAGACACCATCCAGCCCGTGCATCCTAAAATATTTACCATCCAGTCTTTTATAGAAAGTTTTCTTTAATCTATTATATAAGAATCACTGTTTCAATCTAACATTTAAGACCTTCTAAAAAATGAGCTCAACTTGACTTCCCATTTTGATTCCTGCACTTCTTTATACCACTCATATTACAGTCAATTTGAAATACCTAGTATTTCCACAAATGTTCACTGTCAGGGCTAGACTATTTCATGTCCATTTCCTCTTCTTCTGGAAATAGCACTTGAGTTTTCTTTGCAGCCCTCCATCTTTAGGGTTCTAAGGCAACTAATCCCACCCCTGGGGGAGGGGGGGGGACCAGGGCAAGACCTAGCAATCTGAGCATTTCATTCTCTTTATAATGACTAATTCTGAAATTATCACATGGCCAATGCTAGACTAGTAGATTGTAATTCTGGACTTTTGTTGGAACTGAAGGGAATGAGAAACTTTTCCTACCAGGCTAGACCAGTCAGTTGTAACTGGTACTGAAGACAGAGAATTTGAGAATGAAGTATAGGGGGATGCAGAGCCAAAAGATGGAGAGGGGAAAGGACTCCATTTATGACAGCACATTGCAGGCACATGGTACTAACTATACTTGAAGCTATACTACTTAATTATACAATTTGCATTTATATAAACTAGTAAAATCCTTTCCTCATTTTTGAGATAGTTCGAATGGGTTTCTGACACTTGCAAATGAAACAGAACTGATGCAACCAGCCTTCTGTTTCTCCACTGTAACTCATTGGTCCACCTCCTCCCTTCTCCCTGATCACATTTTATCCAGCTTCGAAGACCATCTCAAATGTCATTTTCTCCATGAAGCCTCTCCTGACCACTCCATGAAATATAATTTCTCTCACTTTTGAACTTCATGTCTTATTTCTACCTTTCTTAAGTAGAAAGAAAGTACTTCTACAAAGTACATGAATTTGTACTAAGTACATGAACATGTTTGTTGAATAAGCTAACACCTGGTGTAAAGAGAATGATTCTTTTAATCATTGCACTTAGGGTGACAGGTGATGGAGGGACAGAAAGTATTTCAGATTGGGTCATGCTTCTATCTGACCTCTTAAAATGTATTCTGATATTTTAATGGTGTTAAACTTTCAGAAACATTGCAAAAGCAATGCAAAAACCTCATATATATTCTTTAGCTCAGTGGTTCTCAACGTTCCTAATGCCACAATGTATTTTCATTGTTAAAAAGAGGTCACAACCCACAGGTTGAGAACCACGGCTTTAACCAGATTTTTCAATTGTCAACCTTTGGGACAAAATTGTTCACTATTTGGCTCAGTGCCTGTGGCTCAATGGGCTAAAGCACCAGCCACGTACACCTGAGCTGATGGGTTCGAATCCAGCCCAGGCCAGCCAAACAACAATTACAGCTGCAACCAAAAAATAGCCGGGCGTTGTGGCAGGTGCCTGTAGTCCCAGCTACTTGGGAGGCAGAGGCAGGAGACTCGATTGAGCTCAGGAATTGGAAGTTGCTGTGAGCTGTGATGCCACAGCACTCTATCCAGGGTGACAGCTTGAGGCTCTATCTCAAAAAAAAAAAATTGTCAATATTTGTGTCCTACCCAACACACACACACACAGTTTTTATTCTTTCCTGAGACTCTCTAGAGTAATATGTATAACCCCAAGACAGACACAAATCTTCTCCAATTTAAAGCCAGTGCACCCACCCAACTTAGGTAATCGCTATCAATATAGCACCACCCTCCAATCCAGAAGCCCCACTTAGCTGTTACTTTCTCAGCAATGTCTATTTTATCATTCTGAGCTAGTATCCAATTTAGCACCATGCATTGTATGAACTTGAGATGTCTCTTGAATTCCTCAGTCTTTTCCAATGACTGGCCTCTTGTTAAGATGTTACTCTACCTGGGTTCATCCAACTTCTCCTCATGACCAAACCTTGAGCATAGATTCTTTGCAGAAATATCACAGGAGCAAAAGCTCTATTCTTTTCAGCATGTTCCATGGGGAGGCACCTAAAGTCACCCCATCTGAACCCTAGTGATTCCACACCTAGATCACTCGATCCCAATTGCCTTTTGGCAGTTTTTCCACTCTAACATTGCTACATCGACTTTGTGACTGATAAATACTTGGCAGGATGTTACAAAAGAACTAATATACATGGTACTAAACTTCAACAAACCTCTACCCACCTGCATTCCAGCCACCAATATAACTCTTTCTCTCTTTATCTCTGTCTGCTTCTCTCTCATCAGCATGAACTTAAGGATTCCTATTTTATGCAAAAGGTGGTAATCTATTACATTTATCATTTATTTATTTTGAGTGCATTTCTTTTAATTTGACAATTACTTACTTAAATTGTCCCAGATTTGTTCAGACAGAGTCCCTTCAACCTGACTCCTGTTTCCTTTTGACCTATCCCCATATTCTTTGAGCATTTACCTACTTTATGTTGCCAAAAATGTTTTGAGCTCATCTTATACTTTTCCTACCCCAGCACTGGAATCAAACCTTTTCTCAAGGAGCCTTGGTTCCTTTCAGTAAAAAATTATATTTGGAAAGCAAGATATGGGAGCTGGGTGTGTGCCTTACTACTATAATGACAGATTTTAGGCCCTATCAGGAGATAGTGGTTAAAAACTATGTGCATGTATATATGTACATTAACATACATATATCTCCACACATATACATAACTATGTCTATTTCTATATCTATGTACACACATACACACATATCCATACATAGCTATGTCTCTTTCTATATCTATGTATATATGTTGTACATAGTTGACCACCTCCCTACAGTGACCACCTCAAGTTGACTCAATTTTCGTAGACCAGACATGCACCACATATATGTACCAGTAGAGTAGGCCTAGTTCCTTATGTTGACCACCTCTGTACATTGACCAGTTTGTTATAGTCATTTGGGTGGTCAACTTACAGAGGTTCTACTGTATTTTAAAACAAAGCTATGAATTACCTCTGATATCTCCAATTCCAACCTAGCACTTAGGTTTCTATCTCTTCTCTGATCATGCTCAATATTGATGCTGATATTTTAGCAAGCTTAAGAACAAGGATTTTTGGCAGTGCCTGTGGCTCAAAGGAGTAGGATGCCGGCCCCATATACTGGAGGTGGTGGGTTCAAACCTAGCCACAGCCAAAATCTGCAAAAAAGAAAAAAAAGAGCAAGGATTTTTCTTGCCTTTGCACTCACAAGAGAGCTGACCATGTATTCAAAGTGCCAGGACTCAATAACTCAGCCCTTTGGTGCCTGGGCTGGGGGTGACCTTGGCTTTAACAGCCAAACCTCACAGGCTAGAGAATTTGTAAGGAAATAAGGAAGCCTGTCGTGTACCTCACTTTCTGACTCCATAACGTGGCAGGAGATCTGTAACTGGCCTTATAGTCTTCTTAAAATGAGATACGAAAAAATATTCTCAAAGTCTCTCTGAGGCTCTCCAGAGACAGGTGCTATATAAATTCAAAGTGTAATCATTGTTGCAGCATGAAAAATTTTTTCTCCATCTATCTTGCACTACAATAGTTGGAGAGTGTTTTCCAGGATCACTGCTTTTCTCAGGCTTATAAACAGGTAAAGCGGCTGAATATTGCATTAGATGCAATGGTATGAGTCAAAATGAATTATAAACAACACTCAACTCCCATATATTTAAGATTTCTTTTTCTAAAAAAAAAAATATATGGCACAGCACCCAGAATACACATGATCTTGTTACTTAAAGCAGGGAATGCTTTCAACTCCAGGTCAAATGGAGTGTGCTGTCTGGGATAAAACAACAGACAGCAAGCCCGAAGTATCCAGGTGGCCTCCACCAAAGATAGCTCTGTCTTTTCTTCAGTTAGCAACATCACAGAAAATGACACTGTCTCCTGCTAAGTCCCTGCTTTTGGGAGGAAGAAATTGATTAGGTCCTGGGGGTTTTCATAAATGCATCAAGTGACTTTCTCAGCATCATCTGAAACAGTAAGTGAAAAATCAGGACTCAGTCAAAGAACACTACCCTCTCCATTTATCTAACAGCTTCTTTCTGGCCTCCAGATGTAGGTTTCTTTGCCCATGATTATTTATTGCTGCCTATATTTCATTCCATTAAACTTAGAGACATACATCCATATAATCTCTGTTTTAAGCCCTGCCTAGGACCATATAGAATAGCCAAGACAGAAGAACCTTCAGAATCTTCTTATCTAATTGGATCATTTTATAGATGAGAACATTTTATAGATCAGTCTTGTCCAAAGCAAGTTCCACTCTACCATGCCTTACTTCTTCTCCCTTGTGACTTGTTCTCTTGCATTTAACAGCTCTATCTTGGTTAGAGGTCAGCTCTGGGTTTCGCTACTTTTCAAGATATCACATTTCCTCCAAATAATATTTGACTAAGAGAAAATGACATTCTGAGGCTTTGCTCTCACTCAGTCTCACACCCCATGCCTGGCATAGCAGAAATTGCATTCAAATGACTGTAATTTGGCACTGCCACCAACCAGCTGGGTGACCTTAACCTCTCTGAACCTCAATTTTCTTATCTTTGAAATGAAAGTCCTGGATTAAAATATCCATTGAGTCCACAAATAAAGGTTGAACAAAATGGAAACTCTCCCCCCACCTAAATTTTTTGGTATACGACCTTGGGCAAGTGACTAAACCTATCTGTCACTTAGTTTTCTCATCTGTGTAAGGGAAGATAATAGAAATACCAACTTCATTGTTCTGCTGTTCGGATTAAATGAGATGACCGTAGAAAGTGCTTGTAATAGTAACTGGCATTTATGTCAAGAGCTCAACAATTACTTGCTCCTGTTAGTGTTATTATTATCATTCTTGTCATTATTGCTATCATCTCCCTACTCCTGGTCTAGGCTCATGTCATTTCTTCTGCCTGAGTTGATCTTCCTTCACTTCAAGTCCACATCTTACCTGATGTTCAGGGCCCAGTTCAAATATTGTCAGTTCAAATACATTTTTAAGAATTTCTCTCTGATTCTTACCAGCTTCTTCCCTGGAGCCCCCACCCACAGTGTTCTGACATCTCAGCCTCATTTAAATAGCACGTATACTCAAGTTTAATTTCTCCCTCAAGGTCCCTTAATGATAGGATTTGCATCTAATTCATCTTTTAGTCCAAGGGCCTGGTACAGAATTCAGCAACCTATAGGGAATTAGTAAATATTTGTTGAAGGACTTAGGTATAGCATTGCTTAAACAGTAGGCCTACATTTGTTGTATAAATGGTTATATTGATTTTATGTCGATACAATCAAGAGACTTTTTTCCCCCTAAATGTTGTTAATAAAAAGCTGAGGATTTAGAAAAAAAAAATCTACATTACTGATCCCAAATGCTGATCTTTACACCTTTGATCCAAATCATCTTTGGAGGTCTTTAAACATGGGTAACCCTGGCACCTATCTCCCAAACATTCTGACTTAGTAGTTTTGGTGGAAATAAAGACTCAAAAATTTAAAAGGCTTTGCAAGGGATTGTTATATGCAGGGAACAATATGAACTTCGGAAAGCTCAAGTGTCTATTATATCCAACAAATTTCTCAAAGTTGCTTCTCCTAAATGACTCATTAATTTCAAAACTCAACCATATATAGCCAGAGAGGATTTTTGGTTCTTTTTATGTTCTTCACAATATTTTCTTTCTACATTGAAGATCTTTGATAAATGTTAAGGGACAGCATATTGGAATGAGCAACTCTAAATGACAAGAAACATAGGTTCTAGAATAAACTTGGCCAAATATGAATGAAATTAAACAACCTCTTTGTCTCCCTGGGTTTTAATTTCCCGTCTTTCAGATGAGAGCAATTATCACAGTAGCAGTAGCATCAAGCTAGTTTGGAGATTTTGAAGTGGGCTTGGCTCTTCAGTGTTATCCTATCACACTGCAGCTTGATCTTGCTAGAAACAAATCTGTCCTGAGTGTATCTTGGAAACAGACTGGGGAAATACTGGTTTTAAGCAGTGCCTTTAAAAGGGCAGGAACTTTTTTGCATTGTTTGGAGACAGAGTCAACAGCTTTGTGTAAATTGTGCTCTAGGCCATGGAATTGCAAAAGCTCACAGGGAAAATGCCAAAGGTATTTTCAGCTCAGATCATCCCTATTAACCACAGTTCTTGGTTGCAAGTGACAGAAACCAACTGAAATCATTTTAGGCTAAAAGGATCAATCAGTCTCTTAGCTGCACTTTTAAGGTGGCTGAAAGTAGGGTCCTGAATCTTATTGTCTCCGGGGCCCTTTGCTTATTACTACCTTCATGTGCTTAGCCTGGCTTCCTCCAGATGGCAGTGGACATAGTTATTACTTGCATTTTAATCTTCATCTGCCTATTCTCTTGTTCCAATTTAGAAATTCTTGAGGAAAGACTTAGCCTGGCTTGAGTCATGTACCTACACCCTGAATCAGCACCTTGAAACCACAGAGAAGTATCCTGATTGGAAGATCCTTTCAATATTGCGTAGTTTGAGTAAGTAAGGGAATAATTTATAATTTCCACCCCCCAAAACAGGAGCACAACTCCCAGAAAAATGATAGGTGCTAAGAAGGCCAAACAATCACTGGCTACTTCACTGTCTCATAAGCACTTAGGTAGGCATGTGTAACAAAAGAGTGGTGTGCTATCCAACTATATGGGATGCAATGTGGTGAAACACAGCTTGGTTCTCCCACCAACTTGCTGTGTGAGCTAAGGCCACCTCATTCATCTCTCTGTATTTTGCTTTCGTATGAAAGTTACTGTCACCTATGCTTGGCTGGGGCTATTTGAGAAGGGACTCAGTATGGGACAAGTATGACTCAGGTTTACATCTACAGGACCTAGTGCAATATCTAGCCCTTATTAGTATTCAATGTTTGTTCATTTGTTTATTTGTTTAATTCGTATCCAAGCAAAGTTTTTTTATGTTGCTTACTGAGATACTTATGACTATTAACTGGGTGGGGTGACTCACTCTTGTAATCCTGGCACTCTGGGAGGCCAAGGCAGGTGGATTGCCTGAGCTCAAGAGTTTGAGACCAGCAAGTTCCTGTCTCTGCAATCAGCTGGATGTTGTGGGGGGAACCTATACTCCTACCTACTTGGGAGGCTGAGGCAAGAAGATCACCTGAGCCCTAGAGTTTTAGGTTGATATAAACTATGATGCCATGGTTATTTTGCCATGGTAGCAAAATAAAACTCTGTCTCAAAAAAAAAAAGTAGTTTTTGTTTTTTTTCAGTGATGAAATGAAGGTGAAGGGATTACAAACAAAACCAGAAGGAGCAAAGGGGGATGGAAGGTGGAAGGTTAAGGGATACAAAATCACAGTTAGATAGAAAGAACAAGATTTAGTACCACTGTTTATACCACAGTAGTATGTCCATAGTTAAACCTATCTTTATTGCATATTTCAATATAACTAAAATAATGAAATTGAGATATTTCTAAAACAAAGAAATGATAAATGCTTTAGGTGATAGATACCTCAATTACACTGATTTGATCATTACACATTGTATGCTTGTGTCAAAATACCACATGCACCCCCAAATATGCATAATTATGATGTATCTATAGTTAAAATTTAAAAATAATAATTTAACAAAAGAAAAAGAAAGAAAGATAAAGCCAAGTACATAAGTACATGTCACAAAGTCCTGGTAGACAAGCTCTAGTATATATATACACCATGGAATACTATTCAGCCATTAAAAGAGATGGAGACTTTACATCTTTTGTATTAACCTGGATGGAGGTGGAACACATTCTTCTTAGTAAAGCATCAGAAGAACGGAGAAACAAGAATCCAATGTACTCCATTCTAGTATGAAAACAGTAAATATGCTAACACATGGTGGAGGGTAAGGGATGGGGAGAGGGGAGGAAGGAGGGGATTTGGGGGTCACGGTGTATGGCACACCTCTTGGGAGTAGGATCAAATACAAGAGGGACTCTACTTAACAAATGCAACCAGTATAACCTAATTCTTGGTATTCTCAATGAATCCCAAACAATAATTTATTTTTTTATTAAATCATGGTTGTGTACATAAATGCAATCATGGGGTACAATGTGCTTGTTTATAAAATACAATTTGAAATATATAATACAATTTGAAATATTTTCATCCAACTGTTTGACATAGCTTTCATGGCATTTTCTTCATTATTATGTACAGACATTTATATTCTACATTTAGTAAATTTCACCTGTACCCTTCTAAGATGCACCTGTAAGTGTGGACCCACCCATTACTCTCCCTTCGCCCATCCTCCCCCCATTCTCTCCCCTCCCATGCCCCTTTTCCCATATTCTTGTGCTGTAATTGTGTTATAGTTTTCATATGAATGCTATAAATTCGTTTCATAGTAGAGCTGAGTACATTGGATACTTTTTCTTCCATTCTTGGGATACTTTGCTAAGAAGAATATTTTCCAGCTCCATCCATGTAAACATGAAAGAGATAAAGTCTCCATTTTTCTTTAAGGCTGCATAATATCCCATGGTGTACATATACCACAATTTATTTTCCATTCATGGGTCGATGGGCACTTGGGCTTTTTCCATGACTTAGCAATTATGAATTGGACTTCAATAAACATTCTGATACAGTATCTTTGTTATAATGTGATTTTTGGTCTTCTGGATATATACCTAGTAGAGGAATTATCGGATCAAATGGCAGTTCTATTTTTAGATTTCTAAGTATTCTCCAGATATCTTTCTAAAAGGACTATATTAGTTTGCATTCCCACCAGCAATGTAGTAATGTTCCCTTTTCTCCACATCCATGCCAGTATCTCTGGTTTGGGGATTTTGTGATGTGGGCTAACCTTGTTGGAGTTACATGATATCTCAAAGTAGTTTTGATTTGCATTTCTCTGATGCTTAAGAATGATGAGCATTTTTTCATGTGTCCATAGGCCATGTGCCTATCTTCTTCAGAGAAGTTTCTCTTCAGGTCCCTTGCCCACCCTGAGATGGAATCACTTGTTCTTTTCTTGCTAGCATGTTTGAGTTCTCTGTGTATTCGGGATATTAAACCTTTGTTGGAGACATAACCTACAAATATTTTCTCCCATTCTGAGGGCTGTCTGCTTGCTTTACTAACTGTGTTCTTGGCTATGCAGAAGGTTTTTAGTTTGAACAGATCCCAGCAGTGTATTTTTGATGCTGCTTCAGTTGCCCAGGGGGTCCTCCTCATAAAATATTTGCCCAGACAGATTCCTTCAAGAATTTTCCCTGCACTTTCTTCTAGTATTTTTATAGTTTCATGTCTTAAGTTTAAATCTTTAATCCAGTGAGAGTCTATCTTAAAAATGAAATAAATAAAGTCCTCTTAGAAAGCAATGATGATACAAAACAAAGCTTGGTGACTATAATCCCATCACTTTGGAAAGCCAAAATGGGAGTACTGTTTGAGGACAGGACTTCAAGAAAACAGTGATGATACATTTGCCTTTAAGCTTCCTAATAGTCAGAGCAAAGATGGGAGACGGAAAAACACTCTATAATTAGAGTTGCCAGATATAGAAAAAATAATAATAGGAAGCCAATTTTAATTTGAATTTCTAATTAAAATGAATAATTTTAGTATTCTATATGTATGCTATAGTTATTCTATATTAGGGATATACTTATACTAAAATAATTATTTAATGTATATTGAAAATCCAGCTTTATCTGGAAGTCCTATATGTTATCTGGCAAAACTATCTACACTCAGGGTTTCTAGGCCCAAAAGATAAGAATCAAACCAGTTGCTTGGGTGAAGTTGAGATTTTCCTAATCCCAGATTTCTCCAGGACTCCTAATAAAAGAATAGTGAGGTGCCTATTAATACTTGGTTAACTGAGCTCCCCCAGACTCTCCAGGTCTTGATTTTCCACTCTGTACAATGAAGGCCTTTGAATCAACAACCTGCAATGTTCCTCCCCACACCAACGCTCTACAATTGTTCATTTGTTATTCTTCATGGTCTGGTATTAATATAGAATTCCCTCACTCAAGGCTGAAGAGAGACCCCCTATTCTCCAGCCCTGAGTGAGCCCAGAGATCAGTCTCATCACATACCCCATCTCTAGGCACAAACAGGTTCTCTACAGGCTGCATTCTCTGGAAAAATAAGCCCAGAAAAAGCATCCTGACTGGTATCTTATCTAGGTTGCCTCTGTCCAAACACACCCTACTGCTTCTCCCAGAGCAGAGAAGCATACCTCAGGTGGGACCATATCCCTCTGCACTATGGTAGTTTTAAAATTAACTTCTTCATAATCCCCTGGTGCCAAATGGTTGTGAAATATGCCAACCAGACATTCCATCTCCTGAAAACCCCCTGCCCACAGAATAGAAAAAGCAGTATGTAAACCCCTAGACAGAAGGCCCACGTGGGCTTCCCCCTTGAGTTCCCCACTCTGCTGTCAGAGTTCCTGTTTCCCTTTTTTGTTTATCTATCTCTTTTATCTTTCAATAAATTCTGTTCTTTTGCTTATATGCATGGTCTATGGATTCATCCATCAAATCTTGAGGACCAAGGACTCAGCAGAGAGAAATTCCAGCTATACTATCATGCATTTTGACTAGAATGGCTCTGCAGCCACCCAAGGCTACCAACTGGAGTGAATATGTTTAGCTGAATTCTTTACTTCACCCAAAATGCTGGATGTAGCCATGCTCTGATTGCCCAAACTGTTCACTGCTGCCTTAGCTGATGACTTTGGTGATCATCCCCAAAAGGACTCTATATCCTTGTTCATGTGCATGTTGCCACCGAACTCTTAAGTCCTGCAGAAGTAGAGGTGGTGGCCACTTTCCTGAAGAAGCAGAACTGAGGGCCTGTGAATACTTCCCAGGAAGCAGGAGACGGCTCAGGGAAACAAAGTGGCTTGACTAGTGAGCCACTAGCATTTACCTGCATCCAAATTCTATGGCTTTTCTACCACATGATGCTACCTTACAAAGAAGCTGATTCTTGAAGACATTTGGTCTGTTTTCCACAGTAATTAGAACTTGTTGCCCTAGTAAAGCTCTCTGAGTTTAGATTCATTTCTTTAACTATAATCTTATTCAGATTTTTTTTTTTTAATTTGAATGCTTGCGAAAAGAGAGTGGAAAACTCTTTCTCCTCTGTAGAATTACAAGTTTTCTGATGTTATGGACCAAACTGGTGATTTCAATGGCAAGATGAGGTCATGACTATGAGATCAAACCTCTAAGCTATGCTTTCAACATCCTTCCCTGGCTTCTGTCTGTCCTGAGATGGCCTAAAAGCAGTCAGAAAACTTCAGACATTAGTGTATTAGTCAGACAACTGTTTGCGTTTCCCTGAAGATACCACACCCTCCTACACTCCCGACCACTTTCAAGACATAGCTCAAGAATCTCAACTTCTTGGAAGTCTCTCCTAAATCTCCAAAGCAGAATAAGGCAGTTCTGAGTGTACCTCTTATAACATGAGATTATTATTCTTGGTTTATACATCTTTTACCCAGTATATTATAAAATCTCTTGCAAGATTATTTTTATTTCTTTTCTATCTATGTACCCCCAGCATTTAATTTAGCACTTAGAATGAAGCACCTAACACCTGAAGCTCAAAATTACTTGATGCAGGGAGGAAAGAGAAAAAGAAAGAATGAAGAGAGGAAGGCAGGGAAGAAGGAAGAGTATTGGTATTTAACTTCTCCAGAGCATCAGAACCGGCCAGTCATGTGTGAGTGTATGTGTGTGTGTGTTTTATATACAGTAGAATCTCTCCAAGTTGATCACCCAAGGGACTATAATAAACTGTCAACATACAGAGGAGTTCAAGGTAAAGAACTAGGCCTATTGTACTGATTGGTACATATGGTGCATGTCCATAAAATTAGATAAACTAATGGAGGTGATCAATATAGAGAGATGGTCAACTATGGAGGTTCTACTATATATGTTTCTATATATATATATATATATTTTTTTTTTTTTTGAGACAGAGTTTCACTATGTCTCCCTCAGTAGAATGCCATGGTATTACAGCTCACAGCAACCTCAAACTCTTAGGCTTACATAATTCTCTTGCCTGAGCCTCCCAAGTAGCTGGAACTACAGGTGCCCACCACAATGCTCAGCTATTTTTTTGTTGCAATTGTCATTGTTGTTTAGCTGACCCAGGCTGGGTTCAAACTAGCCAGCGTGGGTGTATGTAACTGGCACCCTACCCACTGAGCTAATATAATTATATGTCCATATAAATTACTTATGTATATATTAAATATGTAGTAATATTACATATTTCATATATTTATATATATAGAGAGAGAGAGATTTATTAGAAAGTATTGGGTAACATTGATTATGGAGGCTATGAAGTCCCCTGATCTGCCCTCTGCAAACTGGAGGGCCAGGAAAGTTGGTGTTGGAGACGTGAGAGAGATGATGGTGGAAATTACAGTCTGAGTGTGAAGGCTTAAGATCCACCATTGCTGAAAGCAGAAGCCTGGTGCTCCACCTCAAGCACACAGCAGAGAGAATGACTTCTTCCTCCCTTTATATTTTTACTCTGTTCAGATGCTCCAAGAATGGAATGATGCCCATCACATTGGAGAGGACAATCCATTTCACTCAGTCCATCAATCCAAAATAAACTCTTCCAGAAACGCCCTCCCAGACACATCCAGAAGTGATGCTTGACTAGACATGCATGCGTCCCATGATCCAGTCCAGTTGACATTCATCAGCATTGTATTCTTTGCTGTCTCCAGAAGGAAGGAAATTTATTGACATTTTGTTTGTTTATTTTTTAAATTATTATTCCCCTGGTAATTTCTTCTAACAGTTTCTTTGTATTTGTTTGTGAGCTTTATACACAACCAATTTTAATAAATCCCAATTGTTCTTTAATACTGAAGTATTAGGATTACTGCGTGCATTTGGCTGGACTGTGCCATGAGGTCTGACACTTTGGAAGGAAATGTGTCATTTGTCTGTCACAGCTCCTTTTTTAGTTTCTCTTTTCCCCCTTTTCACTTTCAGGCCTGGGCCTGCTTAGTTGCACATAATGTAAGGATGAAGCAGTTAGAGCAATTTGGCACTACCATTCACTTGAACATCCAGTCAAGTCACCAAGCACTGCCAATTTTCCTACATAAATATTTTTCATGCGTATTTCATCTTCCCTAACCACCCTGTCACTGCATTGGACCAAGCACTCAGTCTCTCCTTTCTAAATAGTTGCCACAGCCTCTTGGTATTAACCAGCCTGCATGCCTTCCTGACTTTCAGGAAGTCAGAAAATATGTATGTCTATGTGTATACAATGAATGAACGAGTGTGAGATTCTGACCCAACACCTTAGCTCACAAGACCCTTCATGATCTACCTCTGCCTACATTTCTAGTCATGTCTCCTATAATTTCCAACTCCTTACTTTTTATGCTAATAGTCCCACAAAGATACTACTTTGTCTTACTTCCTTGGACAGCCTGGAAACGTCTTCCTCTTTTTCTTCACTTGGGTAACTTCTGTGTGTCCTCTAACCAACCAACAGAATGGGATTTCTAAAAATCAGTTCCTAGATTGCTAAATTGACTGTCTTTACTGGCACCTTTTCATCTTTGAGAAAAAGAACTGATCTCCCTGATAATAACAGAGGTCACATTAGATGTGACAACCTAATGATTTCATTTTAACTTGATTACCCTGTTAAGATCCTATCCTCAAATCAGATCACATTCTGAGGTACCAAAGGATAGGAGTTCAATGCATGAATTTTGGAAGGATACAATTGATCTCTTAACATCACTCTTTCAGTATCTTTATACCTCCATATTTTTTGTACACATTGGTCCATTTGCTTGGAATTCTTTTCCCAAAAATCCTAACTTCAATAAAGTTGATTAATTAAAACCTTCCATTTTTTTCTCCCCTTCCTTTTCTCTCTTCCCATTTTCTTGCATTTCCCTCTTATTATAACCCTTCTTTCAATTAATGACATCTATAGGTTTCCATGTCTGTCTCCCTACCTATTCTCTAGGGAAGAGGTGGGCGACTTTGCCATTTTGTTACATGTTTGTACACAGTTTTTAGCTTATAATAGGATAATTAAATGTGTGAAAACAATAAATTAAAAGTGATAAGCCAGTGAAAATGACTCATAAACCAAGTCTCCTCAAAAGTTTAACTTACCCAAGTGAAGAAAAAGAGGAAGACCCTTCCAGGCTGACCAAGGAAGTAAGACAATGTAGTATTTTTGTGGGACTATTAGCATAGAAAGTAATTATTTGAAAATTATAGGAGATATGACTAGAAATGTAGGCAGAGGTAGATCATGAAGGGTCTTGTGAGCTAAGGTGTTGGGTCAGAATCTCACACTCGTTCATTCATTGGATACACACAGACATACATATTTTCTGACTTCCTGGAACCTCATGTTAAATCACTGAAAAGTTTTAAGAAAAGAAATGACATGCTTACATTGTTTATTCTAATATTAATTTTGACAGCAAAGTAAAGATAGATTGAAAAGAGTCAAGGTTGGACAAAAGGAGAAGCCACTGTTCTGACCCAGGCTAGTCATTACAGAGAGACTGAGAGAAGGAGATAAATCATACTGATATTTAGAAGACAGAAGTGAATAAATTTGATGAGTAATTAAACAAAGGACATAAGAAAAGTGAAGGAGAAAAAGGTAAATCCCATGTCTGGTTCAGTAACTGATTGGATGATAGAATCATTAACAGAAACCTCAAAGAGAGATGAAAAATACATCAGAGTATATTTAGGGGTAAGATGTAGTAGGGCACAGGGTATGGAAGGAGACAAAAATTAGCTTAATTACAGGTGCCCAAGAAATATATAGTTGTTGATGGCAGGTAGATGGATGTCTCTACCAGTCTGGAACTTGAGCAAGTTGGATGTATGGATACTATAGTCAACTACACAGAGAGTATAACTGCAGTCATGGGAATAGATCCATACTCCAGAGAAGGTGAAAAGACCTTCTATTCTAAAAAGAGCTAGTTGGAACTCTGGGCTTAGCAGGAGCAACTCGTCATTGTGGTCTGCCATGTTTCTTGGTAGCCATATAGTTGGAAGGCTACAGACTTTCCAGTTTCATATTAAATACTGTTTTCTAGGAATGCTTTAGTTTATGATGACAAATGCAATCAAACCCATGGTTTTGAAAAGTGATGGCAAGACAAAAAGCAAAAAACAAACAAAAAAAAAATACCCTGGCCTTTGGTGATTCCATTTTATTTTGTTCAATTATTCTGCTAACTTTATAGTGTTTATTATTGGTAGTGACCCACTGTATTAAAAATATGGTCACTAGTCATAAACCAAACCTCCCCAGAGAGCTCATTCAAAATTATGATTGCTGTCTTTAAGTCAAACTAAAAATCAAGCAGATGAAGGGTAAAATTTACCCCATCTTTCCAGCTCCATGAAAGTAAACACAGGAGCAAAAATCTTTACTCAGAGAGGATCCTATCCAACTGTCACACAAAAAGAAAGCACTTGGAATCTTCCACTCTTGCAGATGAAAATCTAGGAATCACTAATGGTCTTGTCAGCACTGTAAGCATCAGCCATTTATAGATTCTTTTCTGCGAAGCTACCTACCTGTGTTTCCTCCCCTCAACATCTGAATCCTTTTCTACTCTGTGATAGTACAGTCATCCTGCCGAGAGCACAGCAAGAATACAAGTGACAAGCCTACCTATCCTCCACAAATGACCTATGAGAAGTGAAGGATCTCTTCACTGTTTTGTCTATCCTTAAATAGCCCTTCTGAATTCTTGGGTTTTCCCCATCTGTAAAACAGAAACTCTACCGGTCTTTCTACCTACGACCCTTGCGACTACCTTTGGAGTTCACTGTTATCTCTCTAGTGAGGTCATTGCTGGAGCTTCCCTGCCAGGTTAAGGCTTTCTCCATTTATTGGCTGGGGTTATCACAATACCTTTGACATAAAAACTCCCACTTCTCCACATTATACTGAAAAAATAATCCAAAAGAAGAAATAATTTGTGCGCCAGAGACATTCACTGAAATATTATCTAACATAGAAAGATATCTCACAATAAGAGATTAATTAAGTAAATATTCATTCAACAGAATTTTATGCCACTCTTAAAATGGCATACTAATGAAGAAAGAACCAGTAAAAAAAGATAAAGGAGATGCCCAATTATATTTCTGTAACAATCATAGCTAGGTAAAAATAATTGGGTCCTATAGAAAAGGACTTTGAAAGAACACCCATAAATAAGTCTTTGAAGTCAAATTCTAATTATATTTTGGGTTACTTATGTGTATACGTGTGTGTATTCACTCTTCATAAAAGCCCCAGATCTCCATGTGGTACACATTTGTCATCACTGCCATTTCTGTTTAGCAAAAGGACTACTATCCTTTACTAGAAGGATACTGGACTCAGAAATTGCCCAAAAATCAGTTGGTTTTTGTTTTTTTTTATTTCAAATTAGTGTGAAGGTACAAATGTTTGGGTTACATTGTTCTCACTTCCAAGGTAAAGTTCAAGTTGTACTTGAGCCCTTCACCGGGGGCATGCTGAATACGCTCACATTGTGCAGATTAGGTGAGATCCTGCCAATTGACCTCCCTCCTCCTGCCCCCCTCCCCTCTCACTATTCTCTCTTTCCCTTTGCTAGACTATATTTGTGTTTTATCCTTTGTGTGGGCATGTATTTGTTTATATAGGACAGCTCACAGCAACCTCCAGCTCTTGGGCTTAGGCGATTCTCTTGCCTCAGCCTCACAAGTAGTTCAGACTACAGGCACCCCTTGCAAGTAGTTGGGACTACAGGCACAATACCTGGCTATTTTTTTGTTGCAGTTTGGTCAGGGCTGGATTCAAACCTGGCACCCTCAGTATATGGTATATGGGGCTGGCGCCCTACTCACTAAGCCACAGATGCTGCCCTTTTTGAATTCTTTAAATACTATACTAAGAAGAATGTAGTTCAACTCGATCCACATAAACACAAAAGATGTAAAGTCTCCATCTTTTCTTATGGCTGAATAGTATTCTGTGGTATACATATGCCACAGTTTGTTAATCCATTCATGAATTGATGGGCATTTGGGTTGCTTCCATGACTTGGCAATTATGAATTGAGCTGAAATAATCACTCTAGTTAAATGATTTTTGTTCCTCTGGGTAGATACCTAGTAATGGAATTGCAGGATCAAATGGAAGGCCCATGTTTAGTTCTAAGACCAGTTTCCAAGTAGCAATACTATGAGTGGATTGTCTTCTTTTCATCATGCTTTTCATTAGTGGGTGTTGGATGATTTTATTCCATTTTTGTTTTAATGTTTGCTAGAAAGATGATGAGCTTCATCTTGTAATACATAGCAGAACCAGTTCATTTTAAATTCTGTAAATTTTATAATTTCCCATTCTCCTTATTCCATTGCTATTACAAAAAACACTTCGCAATTCATTTCATCCATGAGTTCCTCCACTCCCTTTGTCTGGGGTTCTCAGATGCAGTGGTCTAATATGTGTCTTTTCCTGTAATCACTCATGACAGTGGCTGAGGATTTCTGTTGCTCATCAATTAGATAAAAGAGAGTTAATACTTCTCTTCCAATGACATTGTACCACTCACTTTGGGGTGTAAAAGGCAGAAGCCATGAGCTCCATTGGCTTTATCTATCTTGGTTGTCTCCAGCCCCTTTAAAACTGTGTATGCAAACTGGCTCCACACATCCTAGAGAGAAGACTTGAAGACTCACTTAAGTGATTGACCTATTTCTGGTCTCTCTGTTGTTGCAAATTACAAGAATATACTGTTTGCATTTTCAGGTAATTTGATACCATTATCTTAAAACTCACCAGTTCTACCCCCCCATCCCTCCCCAATTCAGATGAAATATCTGACCTTTTCCCCTGATGGCCTGCTTCTCTTTTCCAGGTAACTGATGATGATTTTATACCCAGGATGATAATCAATATGTAGAAGCTGTCTTTATTGATTTGGATAAAACCACCAATTATGACTATTTTGAGTAGAGCTCAATGGGATTAGATGTGATTATATGGCAATGGGTGTGAGCCCACTGGCAATTCAGGGGCTGCTGAGAGGCTATGTAATTGTTACTGATGAAACGCAAGTGAGCTTACATTAAGCGCCCCCTTTAGTGGGCACCACTGCATTCCTCACAGGGCAAAACCTCCAGGCTGGACTGCCTGACCATGCACATTTTAGATGACAAGCACTCAGGATTCTGCAAGTCTGTCTCACAGACAACAAAGATAGCACAGCTCAAGGAAAAGCAATGGCCCACGTGAGCAAAGTGTACTCCATTTTCCCCTGAGTCCCTTTCCCAGAAATCAGAGACAGCACATTTCCAAGAATGTATGGATTTCAGGCAGATTGCTAAGAATGCCGGGTGGCAGGAAGAGAGAACGCAGCAGCCCAGGAGTATCCTTGGATTGGAAGAGACCTCCCAGGATCTGCACACATCCCGGAAGTCCCTGGTTCGCCAATGTTTCCCCTGGGGACTTTCTTCATTGTCTGGAAGGTGGCTCCATAGCCAGTTATCCAGTGATTAGAGGATTACATTTTGGAGTTAGCCTGCTTGTTTTTAACTAAGTGGCTTTGTGCAAATTACCAAAGCTTGTTGTGCCCCATTTGTAAAATAGGGAAAACAGTATATGAAAATATGGAGAGTTACGCTTGGCCTTCATCCTCAGCCTCCCATTGGAACTGAACAACTATTGGACTCCAGGACCCAAGCACACCCCTCTGCTCACTCTGTTCCCCAGCTCCATAGCCAATGCCTACATTTCTTCATTTGAAGCAGTTACACAATTTAACTCACACAGTGATCTGAGCCTACGAAGGCATTCTCTCTGTCTAGTCTGCTCTTCCTCTCAGTGAGCAGATCGCCTGCACCTCAGACATCTGCAAACACACATTTTCTCCAGTCATTGAGGGCTTGGCAACACACTAAGGCCATAATAATGGAAACAACACAGCCATGTTCCATTCATGGATCCATTCATTCATTCAACAAGTATTTATTGAGCATTTACTAAAGGAGTCACCACTCTGATCACTGGGGAGCAGCACGGAGGAAAACAAATGATGTCTCTGCAACAATAGCACTTACGCTCCAATGAAAGAGGAGAGATGCTGAACACGAGAGAACAAATAAGAGGAACAAGATAGTTTAAGTGCTCTTGGAATGAAAAGAAGAATGGTGTAGCCAAAAGTGTCTGGGCATTGGGAAAGGCTGTTTGTTTGATTAAGCAGTGCTTCGCTGATGAGAGGATATCGAAACTAAGATCCAGAGGCCATGGATCCCTCCAAGTGAAATGAAGTTCTGGGCAGAATTGCAACAAGGTCATGAGGTGGAAACAGACTGGTATGTGTAGGAATCAAAGGCAATCAGGACCATCTGTAGGAAGCAAGAGTCTCTTTAAGAAAAACCCTCCTGGTATCTCAGCCCCCACTGAAATCATCAGCTCCTATTTGGGGATTTCTGCACTGACTCGGGGACAATCATGACTCAACTCCTGGCTCACCAATAGTGACTCTCTCCAGAGTCACACCAAATGTGAGGCTCAGCCTGTTTGTTCCTGCAGCTCCTGCTGTGCCATCCGACCTCAGCAGTATTGACAGAGTTTGGCTACTGCCCTGTTCTCCTTTGTAATTACCATACTAAAGCAAGAACAGGGGTGTATGCTTGGGGTACAGAGCACATCTCCCCCATGTGTGTTGCACTCAAGGCTCAGCCAACAGAGCAGCTTGGTGGTCAGTTCCGTGGCCAACCCTACTAGAGTAGAATCTATTTATATGATGGCATCGTCCCTGGGAATGACACCCTGGAAACCTCTCCCCAATTCTGGAATCCAGACCATTTAAAAAGCATGGAATCCTGCTCCATTCCTTATATACCAGAGGTAGCAGAACAGGCTTAGAGTCAGATGGACGTGGGTTCAAGACTTTTATTTCCCACTGATGAGCAGAGTACATTTGAGCAGGGGACACAGTATCTCTGGGCCTCAACTTCCTCTTCTGTAAAGTAGGTCACGAAGTCCAAGCCTGGGACCTGTCTTATAAAAAGACATTCACAAATTTTTATTTCTATGGTTACTTCTAGACCAAGATGTGTACCTTGACATTTTTCTTTTAACAATAGTTCCTTCCCTACTTCCTACACTGTAAAGGTGTGATTATCCTTCTGCATGCTTTGGACAAAATGAGCCTCAGCCTCTGAGTCAGCAATCAGCTGGTTTGTTGAACCACTGATTGCTTGATTACTGAGTTACTGATCACTACTAAAGAGCATCCCCAGATCCTCATACAAATAGAGTTCTTCCCAGCAGTGCCTGGATTTAGAGGGAGATCCACAGCCTAGTTCCTTTCTCCGAGTTCCTTCAACTGCACAAAACTGAATCTCCAGGTATACCAGCTCTTCTGTCTTGTGTACATACCTGGACATGCGTTAAATTCATGATGTCAGAACAAAAGTGTGGAAAATCCATGGAAAGCTCCTTATATTTTGCTCTCTCTTGCTTTTCATGTGCTTTTGAGTTACCAAAGAACGTTCCTGTTAAGTTAAAAAAAAATACTGGTATGGTTTGCTTTTGGAGAGAGCTCCTTATAAAAGCTGCTGGCTCTTTCAAGGCTGAATGATAGAACAATTGGAAACTCCAAGTGTGACTTCTGGCCCCATCATTTAAGGCTGAATTCTCCTTTCTGAGACACAGTGACGGTCTCAGTTGCATAATTTAGACTCCTGGAATGCATGTGAGTCCTATTCCTGCAAAGAGTAGCTCGCTTTCAGCAAAGGTAGGGTATGCAATAGCTTCCGATGTGTTATTTGAACAGAGAAAGAGAGAATGTTCCTGCTAATCCTCGATCCGAGCTGACACCACCCTGGCATTTGGGAAGTGAAGGGACGATAAAGATTAGGGAATGCAGGATGAGCAGAGATACATAGGCAATAGATGCAAGTGTCGCTTCTCAGATGCAAAACTGAGAAATAGATCACATTCTGCACTGAAATTGTGTACTGCACCTGACTATCTTATCAGGAGCTATTCAGAAGCAGAAACTAATTTGGAATGAAGGGTATCCAAATCTGAGAAGAGTGGGACCAGCGAGCAGTCATCCAGGCAGAAGGCAGAGGGATCAGGGAACAGGGCCTGGTTTGGGGTTCCTTCTCTTTCTCAGTAGCCGTGAGAGAATGGCTTTGTGAGAATTTACCAGTCTGGTTGTGTCAGGCTGAAGATGAGAAAACACTTTGGGAAGCTACAGACATTATACAATTCAACTCTCTAGAGACTGGCAGATTTTAAAAAAATGCTATGTTTTGCTATCTTTGCAGCCAAGTTGAGTTGTAGCATGTTGAGTCTCTGTGATTGTGTAATCTGATGGTCAAACAACCCAAACTGGTAAAACAAAACAAACAAAACAGAACAGGCGTGTTTCCTGCTTTGGTGATGACACGGGTACAAACGTGGCCACAGACCATGATGTTTGTTTGGCTTAAAAAGCTTTTCAAAGCCTGACCATTACTTGCCTACACAGCCCCATCTTCCACTACCATCTGCCTACTTCTATCCTCCCACCCTCTTTCTCTTTCTTTCTGTCTCTCACCTCCATCCATTGGTGCCTGGTGCTTCAGCTTCAGAAACAGCCCTCGTCCTCTTTTTTGTCAATTTCTTACCTTTCCCCCTGGATTGAGCTGCTGGAACATCCTCCAGGAAGAATTTTCTCATCACCCTCCTTCCTAATTATGCTGTTGCCTCCTTAAAGGCGGAGCTCACATCTTCCTCACTTCCTTGCTCCAAAAGAGCTCAAAGGCTGAAGGAGAATTTCAATCTCAATGAACTACACAATGTAAGTGGGAGGCCTGGAGGTAGCTCACCATCTTATCTGGGAGTCCTCAGAGGCCTCACAGAAAAGTAACTCCCTGTGTCCTGAGTTTTCCCAGCAACCTGAAGGGAGTATGCAATTAGATACTCACCACTTACAGCCAGGAGCCAAGCAAATCTTCTGCACCTTTCTGGAAACTCTCGATAGCTCTGTTTTCACTTTGCAGGTATCAAAGGAGAAGGTGGTAAAAAATACTCTCACGGCCTTAAGCAAGTCCATCTCGATGCTATCAGCTGAAACTTAATGGCAGCATGGGAAGCAGGCAACCTAATACATTTTGGAAGAGAAACCCTCAGTATATTTGATTGGAATTTGGAGAGAAACCATAGAACAAAGTGCAGAATGCTAACACCAATCCCAAAGAACAATAAAACAATCAAAATAAAGTTACTTTTATAAAAAAAAAGTGTCACATTTATCAGTTAGTCCTCACAATAATCCTGTCTGGATGATGATGATGATGATGATTAATTTTGAGACAGAGTCTCAAGCTGTCACCCTGGGTAGAGTGCTAAGCCGTCACAGCTCACAGCAACCTCAAATTCTTGGGCTTAAGTGATTCTCTTGCCTCAGCCTCCCAAGTAGCTGCGATTACAGGCATTGGATTCGAACTGCCAGCTCCGGTGTATATGGCTGGCACCTTGGCCACTTGAGCTACAGGGATCGAACCCTGTCTGGTTTATTTTATTCCTATTGTCATAGGAACAAAGTGAAGCTCTGAGAACTTCAACACCTTACCCAGAGTCACATGCATCCTAGTGAAGAGCATAGTCAACATCTGAACCTGGCTTCAAAGCCTATATGTTCGCCATTCCGTGAGCAGATAGGCTGGTACTGTAAGGGTACAACTCTTAGGTTCGGGACACAACTACAAGAGGGAATCTACCTAGCAAATACACATATTGTAACCGAATTGTACCCTCACATTAATCTGAAATTTTAAAACATTGGAAAGTTTCACAAAAATTGCCCCCAAAACCGGGCAGCGCCTGTGGCTCGAAGGAATAGGGCACCGGCCCCGTATGCCGAAGGTGGCGGGTTGAAACCCAGCCCCAGCCAAAAACTGCAAAAAAAAAAAAAAAAAAAAAATTGCCCCCAAATCAGACCCAAAGCCTATATGGTTCATCATCATGCTATGTTGCCTCTCCTTAAACAAAATGGGAAAATTCAGGCAGAATGTTTCTTTAGATGTAGCCAGTGCTATAAATAGTAGGCACTCATTAACTATCTGTTGAATGAAATGAGTGAGTGAAAAATCCATCTAGAATTCTCTGCTGGTTTATTTTGAGGTCTCTTCTGTTTATAGAATTTGCTCCCCCAGGGGTCATCAGGCCAAACTGAACAGCATCTCTTTAGATTCTTTTTTTTTTTTAAAGAAAAACCTAACCATTGACCCTATTGGGCATGAGAAAAATGCAAAAGTCTGGAGGAGCACTGTCCACGAGAGCCTTCTCTGACTAAGGAAATGTTCTATCCCTGCACTGTCCAATCCAGAAGCAGCCACATGTGGCTGCACAGTACATGCAATGTGGCTCGTGTGCCTGAGACACTGAATTTTTAATTTAATTTTAATTAATTTTAGTCCCATGCAGCCATTAGCTAGCAATGATGTTTCATTTAGCAATTATCTACTGAGTGCCCACTGTGTGTCAAGCCCTGAGCTAGATGAAAAAGCCAGGTGCAAAACAGAACCAGGGAATTATGTGCTTGCCTTCTGCTTACTGCAGCCAAAGGATATGAGGCTGACCACCAGCACAGTAAGTTCCTATGCCCACTCTGCCCCCACTTACTAGCTGTTTCTATCAAGGACAGATTATGTAAACCAAGGGTGTCCAACCTGTAGCCTGTGGGTCGCAAGCTGATTTTGTGAGGACTTTTTTCGCTTATCTATGGTGTCAGATATCACAAAAAGTATGCACAGAACTTTTCCTCCCTCTAATCAGGTTTCTTTAGTATTTGTGTATTTAATGTGTGTCCCCAAAGAACTGTTACTCTTCCAATGTGCAGCAGAGATAATAGACGGTTGGACACCCCTGATAAACGATAGTGGTCCCGTAAGATTGTAATGCCATATTTTTACTGTGCCTTTTCCATGCTTAGACGTGTTTAGATAGATACACAAATACTTAATATGTTACAATTGCCCACAGTATTCACTACAACAACTAAAACACTCTATAAGTTTATAGCTTGTCAGCAAGGGGCTATACCGTATAGCCATGGTGTGTAGTAGGTTGTACTACCTGGGTTTGTGTAAGTGCACTGCACGATGTTCCCACAACCATGAAATCACCTAGCAGTACATCTCTCAGAACATGTCCTTGTCATTAAGGAACACATGGCTGTACATCCTGGTAGAGTTGCTAAGAATTAACAGGTAAGGGCAGCACCCGTAGCTCCATGGGTAGACCACCAGCCACATATACCCAGGCTGGTGGGTTTGAACTCGGCCCAAGCCAGTTAAACACCAATGACAACTGCAACCAAAAAATAGCCAGGCGTTGTGGTGGGCACCTGTAGTCCCAGCCACTTGGGAGGTTGAGGCAAGAGAATCACTTAAGCCCCAAAGTTTAAGGTTTCTGTAAGCCATGACGCCATGGCACTCTACCAAGAGTGGCATAGTGAGACTCTGTATCAAAAAAATATATATATTTGACAGGTAAAATGCTGAACAAATTCTTATCTTTGTAGCACCCTGTCAGTGTGGGATTTGGTCATGACTCATCCAAGGATAACTTCAGGAGATATTATGGATGATGAATTGTCCTTTCCTAAAAAGCTTAGAAGTATCTGAAATGCAAGATAAGCTCTCTCATATCCAACTTATCATATGAAATTTAATTTGCTAAAGATACAATGGGATAGAACTCAAACATTGAACATGCTCTACGCATTGCCATTGAGAATTTATGGCTTATCTTGGTCTTTGGATGCCATTCACCTTTGCTACAACAACTGACTCTCTGTTCTTTCCCCTGACCCCCGCCTACACTGAACCTCTGTGTGTGCGAGTGTGTGTTAAGAGAAAGGTTAGAGGCACACACCACCCACATGATTCAGACCACTGGCTTTCCACTTATCTCAAAACTTTGTGGAAGTGGCTTCCTTCAATCTAGGGTGAATATAAGAGTTATCATCCAAGCCATGGCACCTTTGAAAGGCAAGGAGATGCTATCACTAGTTACACCAACAAACATCGGAATATCACATGCAAGATAGTACTTAGCTCTGCTCTTAGGCTTTACTCAGCAACCTGCAGCCTCATGTGTGCCTAATTGTAGGGCTAGATAGGAAGCCCCTTCTCCTAGACCATGGGGAACCTATTTTACCCTCTTCACACCAGGCATATCCCATAGTTCTCACACTGAAATCCTCACCTCTACCTCTGCTGGGAATCCACCCACCAGGCAGGAGTGTTGCTTGGCTGTTTTATGCTGCGGCTCCTTAGGGTGAATTGTTCTGAAAATTACAAGAGAGAACATTTAACAACCTCCATGAGCCTCTTCTTTTTGCTTTTTTCTTTCCTGCCCTCTCATTTTCCCTTTCACACGAGAGAGCCATTTTCTCTTTTCTCTGGTGGCTATTGCTTCCAGCCAACCTCTGACAATGCACCTGTACGCTGTCCTCCACGCACTTCAAGGCACCTCATGGTCTCAGGGCACAGTGCACACACATAACATAATATGAGATGAGGGATGGGAGCACCATTATCACGGAATAAGTAATAATAATCACTTAGACAATAATAAATCAAGGAAGACTTCATGGAGGAGATGAGGTTGAGATGGTCTTTGAAGGATATGTACACACAGGAATGGGAGGCCTTTCCAAGAGATATCGATGTGCATGGAAAGGTTAGTGGTATAAAAAGGCAAGAACTGCAATTAGAATTATTTGGCAAGAGCCCAAAGGGAATGGAGGCATGCCAGACAAATTGGGGCCAAATGGCAAAGGGCCTTGAATGTCACACCAAACCATTTGGGCTGTTTTATTAGGTTACAGAGAGCCATTGCAAATATGGGGAGACAGGAGCTAATCTGAGCAGCATTTCACAAAGATGGAGCCAAGAGTCATGCACGGAAGAATTCCATTGGATGGACGACCAAAGTCAATGGAACCAGACCAAAAGCTTTGGAATGGCCTGTTCAAGTTTTCTAGGGGTTTACTGCCTGATCCTCTGTTTATTGTACACTTATTTTTGTATTGATGAATTTATTAACCAAGTTGACCACCACTCTAACATTGTATTTTATTCATTCCTCATCCACAGACTCTGGCAAAACACAGTCATGTAGTGACCACTTAACAGATATGTGTTGAAGGAAAGGTCAACTCTAGTTGCTAAACCATTGTAGCAACAAAAACAACAACAAAAAATGATAGCTTTAGTAATAGTAGTAACATTGGGAGATTACTCTGTACCAGGCAAGTCCTGAGTACTTCACACAAAGCAACTAATTTAATCCTCACAAGAGCCTTATGAGATAAGCATATTACTCTGCCCATTTTGCAGATGGGTGAACTGAGACCTCACAAGGAAGACTTGCCCAAGCCTTCACAAATAGCTTAAGTAGCAAAGGTAGAACACAAACCCCACCATCAGCATCCGAGCCCATGTTCTCATCCACTCAATATCCCACATCTCCTTTCACTAATTTCTGGACTTTTCACCTTGCACAATCTGCTTCATGTCTAGAACAGCAAGAAGCTAGGAAACATTGGGCAAAGAAAGGTTAATCTATAGAGCCCGCTGATGGATTTCTAGAGGGGATAATTTGCCTCTCCACCCCCTCTATGGTAGTTGTGGTCATTATCATCAAAGAAAGACTGTTCAGGGGTATATTCTGAAATGACAAGAGGAAGACTTGGAAAAAGAAACAGAAGAAACACAGGGAAGCTGAAATGAGGTCTTGGGGCCCACCCTGTGTGAGGTAAGGAATTTACATTCTCTCAATCCTCACCACCTGTGCTATAGGTATGATTATTCTCAAGGAAATTGCCCAAGGTCCCACCACTGAAGAAGTAGCAGGACAGGTTTTCCTGAACTCTTTCAGCTGACTCCTCTGCCTCCATGATAATGTATGCTGGGTGCAGACTGTGGGGGGCAGGAGCAGGCATTTGTGTCCCTCATTAACTGCTAGAAAAGCAGACATTTGGAGAAGAATCATTTTACCTTCTATGGCTTTGATAGTTAGCATTTTCTGGGGAAACAGGAGTTATTCTGGTTTTGTTTTTAACATGAAAGCCAAACCTACCAAAAATTTTTTCAAAATGACATAGATATTCCTTGTTATAACAGAATCCACCACACCAAACTATTACCATAACAAAATATATTAAAATAGCAAATTATTTTTGTTTTGCATGAGTACACAAAGTACCAAATTTTTGAGGTTTCTCTAATGAGTGTCATGCCAAAGCCATTATCTTGCCCTGGTTCAAATACCACTTAACATTTATAGTGGGACATCTGAAACAAAAATCTGAGGTCAAACAATATGTGTTGAAAGCAAACACCTGGGATGAATGACAAAGCCTCCGTTTGTTCAGGGATTCTCTTGATGTTTATATTTTTGAGTAAGAGAAAATGGCTTTTTGGATTTTTACTTGAATTTCACAACAATAATAGCAGAGTTAAGTCTCAAAGGCCTGCTGTTGTCTGGCATCCACAGTTTTTGGTATTTTTCTTTCAATTCTTCAGTTGAAGAAAATAATAAGGGATGTTCCTTTAAGATCTCATTAAGAGAAGATCTCAAGGAGCTGACCTCCCAGGGGGTGTGGGCAGGGTAAAAAGCACACTTTGTACAGCAATCCTACCTCCTTAAATAAGAACAGCAAGCCTTCATGATGGATCTGAAAGCCTCTTCGTCTGACTACAAATGTAAGAGTCCCTTTTGGACTAGCAATCCACCTCTCCTCCTAGCCAGCAGAGCCTGCAGGACCCTCACTGGGCTCTTGCTGGGGTGTGGGCTGAAGTTCTGGCACACAGTCTCTGGTTCCTTCCCAGAAACCACTGAGCTTGGTGGAGGTTCTTAAATCCAGGCAGTAGACCCATGATCCGAGGGTTTACTCGCCAGTTTATATGCATGAAGGGAGGCCCAGTTATCTTGGGGCTTGTTTGGAGAGCCTACAAAATATAAAAAACTGAAACCCTCCTGGTCCACAGGGAAATCTGGAGAACAGGAAGGCACTTAGTAGCATGTACGAGCATCTCCTAAAGGGAGAATGATTTTGATGCAGATTCAGACCGGAAAGCCACATATCCTGGCATCATGCAAATGAATCACCAAGGAGTCTCTCTTCCATGAAAATGGGGCAAGTTGCCCTGTTTTAAAGAGTAGCTAAGTAACAAAAAATATAAATTAGGTAAGAGAACAGTTGCCTAGAAAAAAAGAGAAGTCATTGACCTTCAAAAATTACATTTCTTTTTGACAAATATTCTAGTATATCTTTAAGAAAAAATCTATAGAGAACAAAAGGTAATGAAATGGCCCCAAATCACCTGAGGGATAAAAGTAAATGAAGAAGACCCAGCAGGATGGCTCATGCCTGTAATCCTAGCACTCATGAGGCCAAGGCAAGTGGATTGTTTGAGCTTAGGATTCTGAAACCAGCCTGAAGAAGAGTGAGACCGCATCTCTAAAAATAGCCAGGCGTTGTGGTGGGCGCCTGTAGTCCCAGCAACTCAGGAGGCTGAGGCAAGAGAATTGCTTGAGCCCAGGAGTTTGAGGTTCCTGTGAGCTATGACATTATAGCACTCAACTGAGGTAACAAAAAAAGAGTCAGTGAATATAGTTCTGGCTGAGTATGACAATTGGTGAGTGTGGATATGATTGTGTGTGTGTATACAAAGATGTATACATCTTTGCCTTCCAACTAGATTTTGAAGATAAAGATTATGATGTCTAGGCTGAGTTTGAATGAAATAACTGTCTAGTGATTAAATAATATATATTTCCCTTCCAATGGCTTTGGCTTTTAAATGGCACTATTTTCCCTGTCTACATATGAGAAACTCTCACTAAATATGAACTTCCAGAGAATAGAGACCATCTGTTTATCTCTACTGTTCCCTAATGGAACACTCGCCTAGCACCTTATTCATATCCAGTCACCCACACACTCTCTCTCTCCTTCTCTCTCTGTCTCCTCTCTCTCTCCTTTTCTCTCTCCTCTCTCTCTCTCTAATATTTCAGAAGGAAAGCTTGGCAGAATTTTAAAAGAGTCATAAACATTTAAAAATCTAGTTCAGGTTCCATTAACTAGAAATCTGGAAAATCTGGCAACATTGGACTCACATTACAACATAGCAGTAATGGACCGAGATAGAGTAGCGATGCCACTTTCAGATGGAACAGTTAGACTCTGATGAGCAACAATCCCCACTACCTCCTTTTGACTTACGCAAGTTATAAATCACTGTAATAAAAAGAAACAAAGTGCAGCAAAAAGTAATCAATAATCAATAATTCAGTAATCAATATTTACTGAAATATATTTACTGAAACCCTTTTGAATATATGTAAAAGTTATGAGAATTCATAGGAGCTGCAGCAAGAAATGAAATGTTTTGAGTTTGCAATTGTGAATGCCTGCACTACAGAAAACAGTCATGAAAATTATAATGCAGCTGATTCACTGGAACAAAGAAGAAAACATATTCTGTGCTGGTTTTCTATCTCTGTGTTTAAGTATTTTTCTCTCTTTCATGCAAACAAATGTACATTGGGCACATTGTACATAAGACTCTATTGTGAGGCTGACAGTAAAAAAAGTCACTTTTAGTACCCCAAACATGTCCGGGAAGATAAGGATAAGACAATATGACTGGCAGAAAGGGTAAGAGTGTTGAGACTGGAGATGTGTTCAGGTTCTGCTACTTGCTTATTGTGTGACCTCAGATAAGTCACTTAACATTTCCAAGCTTCAGTTTCCTTCCCTGTAAAATAAGCATCTTTGTACCCTTACGGTTTTCACAAGACTCATATATAAAATCAAGAAAGTGATATACAATCTGTAAAGCAGTATAACATGTTAACTAAAATATGATTTACAGATAATAAGCCTATCTATTAGATTCATTGAATGGTTAATACTGAGATATTGGCCATCCGGGGGTCAAATCTGGCCTGCACTATGTCTTTTAAAATTTTTAAAGAGTCATGAACACTTAAAAATCTAGTTCAGGTTCCATTAACTAGAGATCTGGAAAATCTGGCAACATTGGACTCACATTACAACATAGCAGTAATGGACCGAGATAGAGTAGCGATGCCACTTTCACATGGAACAGTTATACTCTGATGAGCAACAATCCCTACTACCTCCTTTTGACTTACGCAAGTTATAAATCACTGTAATAAAAAGAAACAAAGTGCAGCAAAAAGCATGGGAACCGCTGGGAGTTGGGGAGATGTCTGCATAACTAAGGAGAAGAAAACACTAGCAACAAAAGCCGTGGAGAGCTGCCTAGCTGCCTAGCGGTGGTGGTGTTTGAGCACCTCTTGAATCATGTGAAAATAAGCAAGGGTAACATGCATTCCAGGCAGAGGAAACAGTTTGAAAGAAAGTATGCTGGATGTAGTGGCTCACGCCTGTAATCCCAGAACTTTGGGAGGCCGAGGAGTTCAAGACCGGCCAGAGCAAGAGCTAGACCCTGTCTCTAAAAATAGCCGAGCATTGTGGTGGCTGCCCTTAGTCCCAGCTACTTGGAAGGCTGAGGCAAGAGGATCACTTGAGTCCAAAAGTTTCAGGTTGCTGTGAGAGATGATGCTACAGCATTCTACCCAGGGCCACAAAGTAAGACTGTTTCAAAAAAAAAGAAAGAAAGGAAGCAAGAAAATATGGTGGCAAAAATTGTGGCATAAGCATAAAGAATGGCAACAACTGTGAATTCAGAGCAGGGTGTGTGGCAGATATTCATTTATTCATCAAATATTTGTAAGCAATCTATGTGTCAGGCTCTGGAGATACAGAAATTAATAGAAACTTGAACTGGCCTCTTTGGAACTCACAATCTAATGAAAAAGACAGAAAAGTAGAGAAAACAAAGTTGAACAGATTTCTACAAGACAGGAAGGGCTTTGTGGACAACCAGGAAAGTCACAGAATCCTTCCATCTCTACCTAATGGACCCAGTATCCAGAAGGAGTTAGAAAGTCCTAGGCCAGAGACATGATCCAGTTTTGCCATTAATCCCCTGAATGCCCATCAACAGCTGGCCATGTTCATCCACCCCTCAGTCTTCTAACCCTGATAAATAGTTAAGACCAATACCAGTTACCTCCCAGTGTCTTTTGGATCATGATCACAGAAAATGGAAGTACAGAGACTCCTCAACCGACGCTGACATCCCAATACACCCATCATAAATTGAATATGTCCTAAGTCGAAAATGTGTTTACTATCCCAAAAACCCATCATAAATTTGCAAATGTTAAGTTGAACTACTGCAAGTAAGGGAAAGTCTGCTGTGTTTGAAATGTAAAACATGTTACACAAACATGTGGTGTTAGTGTTACAATTTTTCTGGTCTTCAGGGATCACATGACTCTAGGAAGTACCAACTCAGTCAGTGGAAGCTGCTGATTTATGAATGCATTCATTTGCTCATTCATTCATTCAACAAATGCTCGGTGCATGGTATAATTCCTGGCATTTGCTAAACTCATGGATTAAAAAAGTATATGAAGTTCTTGGCCTCAACAATCTCACTTGACTGTATCATTTACTACCCATGCAGTTGAACAGGTGGTTAACAATTTGACTTAACCTCTCATTCTATCTCAATTCCTTCACCTTTAAAATAGATGTAATAGGCTTGGCACCTGTGGTTCAGCGGGCTAAGGCGCCAGCCATGTAAACCTGAGCTGGCGGGTTCAAATCCAGCCTGGGCCCACCAACCAACAATGACGGCTGCAACCCAAACAAAAATAGCCAGGCATTGTGGCGGGCACCTGTAGTCCCAGCTACTTGGGAGGCAGAGGCAGGAGACTC